>CM040397.1:27486615-27581615 GCA_022702515.1 Ilyophis sp. 1 JC-2022
GTATTTAGACAGTGACACAATTTTTGTTGTTTTGGCTGTGTACTCCAACACATTGGATTTTAAATGGAACAGTAACTATGAGGTTAAAGTGCAGACTTTCAGCTTTAATTTGAGGGTTTTTAGTCCATATCGGGTGAACAGTGTAGCAATTGTAGTCATTATTATACATAGTCCCCCCCCCCCCATTTTAGGGGACCAAAAGTAATTGGACAAATTAACATAAACTTTAATAAAGTTATAATATTTAATATTTGGTTGCATATCCTTTGCATGTCATGCCTTCTTGATGTCTGTTGACCCAACAACATCAAAAGACTCTAGATATTTTATTTTCAGGTACTCTTACAAGCGATACTATAATCTCTCTGCATTTGAATGGATCTCTATGGGAATTGGGGGGTGGGACTAGATTAAACTACATTACACTGGAATAGTATGGAACACATGGTTGGCTAAATGGCTATAAGTTATCAAGGGTCTGAGGTATCAAACTAGCCTCCAACCATCACTCTGCTGCCAGATTTGCAGTAGATATGGATCTTCTTTAAGCGTTGTTTCTCCTGATGTATTTTCCTACTCAACAGAAAAATTAGTTTTTTAAAATATTTTTTTATACATATCCCCCCCATTATGGGGGACCAAATGTATTTGAACAAATTATGCCTACATTCTGGAGAGTGTTCTTGATCTGTTCGATAGTTGAAAATATGTTTTTTTTCTTACAATTGAAAGTATTCTTCGGTCATCCGCTACAGTGGTTTTCTTTGGTCTACTAGGTTGTTTTCTATGGCTGAGCTCACCAGTGCATTTTTGTTTAGTAACACTGTAACAAACAGTTGATTTGAACACAGCCAGTGTTTTAGCTGTCTGGTCGATTTATTCTAAATGTTCCACCCCGTGATGGCCTGTTTTACTGGTTTGCTCCTCATGTTGAGACACTCTAAATGCAAATTCCACACCTAGAATCAACTCCACACCGTTTGTTAGCTTTCTTGTGCATCAACTAATGATGCAAGAACACACAGCTGGCTAAGAAACAGCTGAGCAGCCAATTGTCCAATTATATTTGCTCCTCCAAAATGTCAGGCAATGCTGGAGTACAGGGCCAAAGCAACATAAATTGTGCCACTGCCCAAATACTTGCATACTGCACTGTGTTTGTGAATAAGCATTGCTAATGTGTCAGGAAAAAAAAAAAGACTTAAGGTACCCACCGATTTAGCCAGTAACAGAGGAAGGAATTAACAAAGCATCGTTTCGGTGTTGCTACCCAGAGGCCAGTTCGCAGGGACGGGAGGTGATTTATATGGAAAAAAGCATTGAAATGCTGCATTTCTATAACTGACTTGTGTTGACTTCATTATACAGTGAAGCAATGAACTGGTCTCACCGTGTATCAGTTATTGCGTTTTTGACAGTACAGTGGTATATAGGGTACACAATAGGGTAAACTAACAGTTTTTTTTTTTTTAAATAGCAAGCTAACTTATGCCTGCTGTACACTACAGGATTTTTAGTCACGATTTTGCATTTTTCAAGATCTTTAGAAAATCCTACGAAAATCCCCAGTTTTTGCGTGATGGCTGCGTGCGCCCGCCTCCGATGAACATTTAACGTGAGGCGTTCAGAGACTCGATCGCAGCTTTCCCAATCTAGCCTTAAGCTAGTTTGGGAACTGTCACAATAACATCAAATTGAATTGATTTTACCACAAGTCTTTAGCCATGGCTCATGCATGTAGTTTGTGACCCCCCTCTGACCATGGCCTGTGACTAGACTACCGTGAGCGTTCCTAGGATGGAAACACCAGCGATTTTATAAGACACGGTCATTAATGTGGGAATCTCTCTGTCGGTAGGATTTTGAGAGTTGTGTAGTGTACACAAGGCACTAACTGTCTCCTGTCATGCTTGTTGGGCCTGTGATGCCCTGTGTGCACTACATGACTTTCAAAATCCTAACAACAGAGTGCATCTCTCATTTAATGACCGTCTCTTATAAAAATCGTTGGTTTTCCATCCGAGGAACGCTCACAGTACACGCATAGGCACAGGCTATGGTCACAGAGGGGGGTCACACACTACATGAGCTGTGCCTAAAGACTTGCCATAAAATCATAACAGTTTGATATTCTCACAAGAGTCGCAGACTTGCTTAAGGCTGGATCGGGAGAGGGCTGCGGTTGAGTCTCTGACCGTCTCACATGAAACGACTGTCGGAGGCGAGGGCGCACAGGTATCACACAAAGACTGGGGATTTTCTCTGGATTTTCTTCAGATCTTGAAAACTGCAAAATCGTGGTGAAAAATTCTGTAGTGTTCGCTAGGCATTACTGGACAACACCTTAAGGGCCTGATTTACTAAGGCTTTTAAAAAACATTTCAGCACGTGCACAACTAATAACACAACCAGTGATTGGTGCAAAACAAAAACCATGACCAATCATTGGGTTTTGTATTTTTTTTAATTTATAGCAGGGGCCAGAGCATGCTAATCAGCTTCAGTCACACATGCTGCTGCTCCTTCTGCTAAAGCAGGGTGTGAGATTAGCACCAGCCACCAGCCAAATGCTGCTAAAATTACGATTGTGGCTGGTAATATTTTTACTCTAGCAGCCTCTTTGGCCGGTAACCAACCAGGCTGTGTTATATTGTGACTGGTAATGTGGCTGGTAAAATTTTGAAAATGGCTGGTGATTTCACAAGCCACTCTAGCCAGTGGGTGAAAAAGTTAATTTCATACCCTGGCTAAACAAACCATTTTTAACAAAAATATAGATTTTTTCAAAATTATTATTATTTTTTTTTTTCCAATGCTTCTACTCTTACCGCTAAATGAATCCATTTTTCCTCGTATTCACACTTCTGTTAAACTCACAGTCCCTTTGAATGCTGTAACTCTCACCATTAAATTAATCAGCGTTTTTATTGTGTTTATACTTTACTGAATCAGTATTTTTATTGTGTTTATACTTTACTGAATCAGTATTTTTATTGTGTTTATACTTTACTGAATTCAGTGATTTTTGTTCTTAAACTTGCATATGGCACAGCTGTCACTCCCTTGAGCAAGCTGTTCCTACGACCCTGTTGTCAAACCCAGCTGTATAAATAGGGCAGGTCCTCCCTCACATTGACTATAGCCTTAATGTGATCATTATTTATGAATTGTTTATATAATAGCAAGATCAGTGTAGCCTCATAATTTGTAGATGTAGGTGATTTGTTATTTATTTATCCTGTTGTATATTTAGGTTGTGCATTGAAGCACCCCTTCTGACCACAAATGGTATTGCAACATTGTGCTCATGCGGAGACCTACCTGTGTGCTCTTGCAGTGAGAGGGCAGTTTAAAGGTAACCCTGGCCAATCGCCCCTGGCAGTGTGATGGTGACACTGCTGGCTGTGAGAGCATGCCTTCGTCTTCCCCACAGGTCACCAAATCAATGGCCGGAGTAGTGAAGTCCATGGATGCCACACTGAAGAACATGAACTTGGAGAAGGTACGGAGTTTGTGCATATGTTATTGGTCTGCAGCATGCGCTGTGTAAGCGTCCATGGGTGTCCCTGTATGCAGTATGCGCTGTGTAAGCGTCCATTGGTTTCCCCGTATGCAGTATGCAGTATGCGCTGTGTAAGCGTCATGGGTGTCCCTGTATGCAGTATGCGCTGTGTAAGCGTCCATGGGTGTCCCTGTATGCAGTATGCGCTGTGTAAACGTCCATGGGTGTCCCTGTATGCAGTATGCGCTGTGTAAGCGTCCATGGGTGTCCCTGTATGCAGTATGCGCTGTGTAAGCGTCCATGGGTGTCCCCGTATGCAGTATGCGCTGTGTAAACGTCCATGGGTGTTCCTGTATGTTTGCTAGAGTAGGTCTCCATCTTTACCAGAGTAGTGCTTTTAAACCTGGTCGCAGTCTCCAGTCCAATTTAATGAATGAATAAATGAACATAATCTGAAATCTGTGCACTTCAAACTGTGAAGAAATGATCTCCCATGTATTGTGTACAGGTCGTTTGTTGGTTATCGATTAAAGTAGCTGTCTGCACATTGTTGTAGTACAGTGATTTAGTGCAGGCTTGTTGAGGTACAAAAGCACTTAAAAACAATTATAAATCCATAAATATATTTTTTGTCCCATGCAATCGACTTACTTGTGAAAATGACAAAATGAACATATTAATGTACATTTATTAATGTATGTATTTATTAATGTATGTATTTTGGGAGAACCGTTGTTAGAGCTGACTTGCAGAATGTGGCTCCTCCCATCTCTACTCCAGATCTCAGCCCTCATGGACAAGTTTGAGCATCAGTTTGAGACGCTGGATGTTCAGACGGCGCAGATGGAGGACTCGATGAGCAGCACAACCACACTCACGACGCCGCAGGTACAGTGCTGTTGGCCCCAGGTGCCATGCTCCGCCCCTCGTTCTTTGGGATACGCCCCCCCCCTGCTATTAATGGCATCTTTGGCACAGCTGCTTAGCGCCTCAGTGGATCTGGCAAGTGCTGCTCAACTGCACATGCTGCCACTCAGTATCTGAGCTCGATTCAGCTTCAGGCCTGGCCAGGGAGCAGTTATCCATAAGCGGATATGAAGACCTCAGGCTGTGCAGTAACGCCCTCTTGTGTTGACAGATATGAACAGCAGTCAGTTGGATCCTATTTTATTTCTTTTTCCCTCCCTGTTGTTGTTCTAACAATAACAAAAGTTAACAGAATTATTGCGTCATGATTTTTCTTAAAAATGTTTATTTATGCATTTATGTATTTGCGCTCATGTTTGTGTTTCAGAATGAAGTGGAATCCCTGATGCATGAAATGGCAGACGAGGCCGGGTAAGCTGCAGTGTGTTTTATTGTCGGGATGATTCCAGTGCAGTGCAGTGCAGTGCTTTTACCGCACACCTGTACAAGGGGAATCCTGTGTGCAGGCCCTGATGACTCCCATGAGCAGGGACAGGCAGTGCTGCCAATAGATACTCGTGCCTGAGCTCTGGTCCTGTCAGAAGAAAGCGCAAATGCAACCAGGAGTGCACAGTGCCTGAACATGCGCAGAGTAACCAGGAGTGCACAGTGCCTGAACATGAGCAGAGTAACCAGGAGTGCACAGTGCCTGAACATGAGCAGAGTAACCAGGAGTGCACAGTGCCTGAACATGAGCAGAGTAACCAGGAGTGCACAGTGCCTGAACATGTGCAGAGTAACCAGGAGTGCACAGTACCTAAACATGAGCAGAGTAACCAGGAGTGCACAGTGCCTGAACATGAGCAGAGTAACCAGGAGTGCACAGTGCCTGAACATGAGCAGAGCAACCAGGAGTGCACAGTGCCTGAACATGAGCAGAGTAACCAGGAGTGCACAGTGCCTGAACATGAGCAGAGCAACCAGGAGTGCACAGTGCCTGAACATGAGCAGAGCAACCAGGAGTGCACAGTGCCTGAACATGAGCAGAGTAACCAGGAGTGCACAGTGCCTGAACATGAGCAGAGTAACCAGGAGTGCACAGTGCCTGAACATGAGCAGAGTAACCAGGAGTGCACAGTGCCTGAACATGAGCAGAGCAACCAGGAGTGCACAGTGCCTGAACATGAGCAGAGCAACCAGGAGTGCACAGTGCCTAAACATGAGCAGAGTAACCAAGAGTGCACAGTGCCTGAACATGAGCAGAGTAACCAGGAGTGCACAGTGCCTGAACATGAGCAGAGTAACCAGGTGTGCACAGTGCCTGAACATGAGCAGAGTAACCAGGAGTGCACAGTGCCTGAACACGAGCAGAGTAACCAGGAATGCACAGTGCCTGAACATGAGCAGAGTAACCAGGAGTGCACAGTGCCTGAACATGCGCAGAGTAACCAGGAGTGCACAGTGCCTGAACATGAGCAGAGTAACCAGGAGTGCACAGTGCCTGAACATGAGCAGAGTAACCAGGAGTGCACAGTGCCTGAACATGAGCAGAGTAACCAGGAGTGCACAGTGCCTGAACATGAGCAGAGTAACCAGGAGTGCACAGTGCCTGAACATGAGCAGAGTAACCAGGAGTGCACAGTGCCTGAACATGAGCAGAGTAACCAGGAGTGCACAGTGCCTGAACATGAGCAGAGTAACCAGGAGTGCACAGTGCCTGAACATGAGCAGAGCAACCAGGAGTGCACAGTGCCTGAACATGCGCAGAGTAACCAGGAGTGCACAGTGCCTGAACATGAGCAGAGTAACCAGGAGTGCACAGTGCCTGAACATGAGCAGAGTAACCAGGAGTGCACAGTGCCTGAACATGAGCAGAGTAACCAGGAGTGCACAGTGCCTGAACATGAGCAGAGTAACCAGGAGTGCACAGTGCCTGAACATGCGCAGAGTAACCAGGAGTGCACAGTGCCTGAACATGCGCAGAGTAACCAGGAGTGCACAGTGCCTGAACATGCGCAGAGTAACCAGGAGTGCACAGTGCCTGAACATGAGCAGAGTAACCAGGAGTGCACAGTGCCTGAACATGAGCAGAGTAACCAGGAGTGCACAGTGCCTGAACATGAGGAGAGTAACCAGGAGTGCACAGTGCCTGAACATGAGCAGAGTAACCAGGAGTGCACAGTGCCTGAACATGAGCAGAGTAACCAGGAGTGCACAGTGCCTGAACATGAGCAGAGTAACCAGGAGTGCACAGCGCCTGAACATGAGCAGAGTAACCAGGAGTGCACAGTGCCTGAACATGAGCAGAGTAACCAGGAGTGCACAGTGCCTGAACATGAGCAGAGTAACCAGGAGTGCACAGTGCCTGAACATGAGCAGAGTAACCAGGAGTGCACAGTGCCTAAACATGCGCAGAGTAACCAGGAGTGCACAGTGCCTGAACATGAGCAGAGTAACCAGGAGTGCACAGTGCCTGAACATGAGCAGAGTAACCAGGAGTGCACAGTGCCTAAACATGAGCAGAGTAACCAGGAGTGCACAGTACCTAAACATGAGCAGAGTAACCAGGAGTGCACAGTGCCTGAACATGAGCAGAGTAACCAGGAGTGCACAGTGCCTGAACATGTGCAGAGTAACCAGGAGTGCACAGTACCTAAACATGAGCAGAGTAACCAGGAGTGCACAGTGCCTGAACATGAGCAGAGTAACCAGGAGTGCACAGTGCCTGAACATGAGCAGAGCAACCAGGAGTGCACAGTGCCTGAACATGAGCAGAGTAACCAGGAGTGCACAGTGCCTGAACATGAGCAGAGTAACCAGGAGTGCACAGTGCCTGAACATGAGCAGAGCAACCAGGAGTGCACAGTGCCTAAACATGAGCAGAGTAACCAGGAGTGCACAGTGCCTGAACATGAGCAGAGTAACCAGGAGTGCACAGTGCCTGAACATGAGCAGAGTAACCAGGTGTGCACAGTGCCTGAACATGAGCAGAGTAACCAGGAGTGCACAGTGCCTGAACATGAGCAGAGTAACCAGGAATGCACAGTGCCTGAACATGAGCAGAGTAACCAGGAGTGCACAGTGCCTGAACATGCGCAGAGTAACCAGGAGTGCACAGTGCCTGAACATGAGCAGAGTAACCAGGAGTGCACAGTGCCTGAACATGAGCAGAGTAACCAGGAGTGCACAGTGCCTGAACATGAGCAGAGTAACCAGGAGTGCACAGTGCCTGAACATGAGCAGAGTAACCAGGAGTGCACAGTGCCTGAACATGAGCAGAGTAACCAGGAGTGCACAGTGCCTGAACATGAGCAGAGTAACCAGGAGTGCACAGTGCCTGAACATGAGCAGAGTAACCAGGAGTGCACAGTGCCTGAACATGCGCAGAGTAACCAGGAGTGCACAGTGCCTGAACATGCGCAGAGTAACCAGGAGTGCACAGTGCCTGAACATGCGCAGAGTAACCAGGAGTGCACAGTGCCTGAACATGAGCAGAGTAACCAGGAGTGCACAGTGCCTGAACATGAGCAGAGTAACCAGGAGTGCACAGTGCCTGAACATGAGGAGAGCAACCAGGAGTGCACAGTGCCTGAACATGAGCAGAGCAACCAGGAGTGCACAGTGCCTGAACATGAGCAGAGTAACCAGGAGTGCACAGCGCCTGAACATGAGCAGAGTAACCAGGAGTGCACAGTGCCTGAACATGAGCAGAGTAACCAGGAGTGCACAGTGCCTGAACATGAGCAGAGTAACCAGGAGTGCACAGTGCCTGAACATGAGCAGAGTAACCAGGAGTGCACAGTGCCTGAACATGAGCAGAGTAACCAGGAGTGCACAGTGCCTGAACATGAGCAGAGTAACCAGGAGTGCACAGTGCCTGAACATGAGCAGAGTAACCAGGAGTGCACAGTGCCTGAACATGAGCAGAGTAACCAGGAGTGCACAGTGCCTGAACATGAGCAGAGTAACCAGGAGTGCACAGTGCCTAAACATGAGCAGAGTAACCAGGAGTGCACAGTGCCTGAACATGAGCAGAGTAACCAGGAGTGCACAGTGCCTGAACATGAGCAGAGCAACCAGGAGTGCACAGTGCCTGAACATGAGCAGAGTAACCAGGAGTGCACAGTGCCTGAACATGAGCAGAGCAACCAGGAGTGCACAGTGCCTGAACATGAGCAGAGCAACCAGGAGTGCACAGTGCCTGAACATGAGCAGAGCAACCAGGAGTGCACAGTGCCTGAACATGAGCAGAGCAACCAGGAGTGCACAGTGCCTGAACATGAGCAGAGCAACCAGGAGTGCACAGTGCCTGAACATGAGCAGAGTAACCAGGAGTGCACAGTGCCTGAACATGAGCAGAGTAACCAGGAGTAAACAGTGCCTGAACATGAGCAGAGTAACCAGGAGTGCACAGTGCCTGAACATGAGCAGAGTAACCAGGAGTGCACAGTGCCTGAACATGAGCAGAGTAACCAGGAGTGCACAGTGCCTGAACATGAGCAGAGTAACCAGGAGTGCACAGTGCCTGAACATGAGCAGAGTAACCAGGAGTGCACAGTGCCTGAACATGAGCAGAGTAACCAGGAGTGCACAGTGCCTGAACATGAGCAGAGTAACCAGGAGTGCACAGTGCCTGAACATGAGCAGAGTAACCAGGAGTGCACAGTGCCTGAACATGAGCAGAGTAACCAGGAGTGCACAGTGCCTGAACATGAGCAGAGTAACCAGGAGTGCACAGTGCCTGAACATGAGCAGAGTAACCAGGAGTGCACAGTGCCTGAACATGAGCAGAGTAACCAGGAGTGCACAGTGCCTGAACATGAGCAGAGCAACCAGGAGTGCACAGTGCCTGAACATGAGCAGAGCAACCAGGAGTGCACAGTGCCTGAACATGAGCAGAGCGACCAGGAGTGCACAGTGCCTGAACATGAGCAGAGTAACCAGGAGTGCACAGTGCCTGAACATGAGCAGAGTAACCAGGAGTGCACAGTGCCTGAACATGAGCAGAGTAACCAGGAGTGCACAGTGCCTGAACATGAGCAGAGTAACCAGGAGTGCACAGTGCCTGAACATGAGCAGAGTAACCAGGAGTGCACAGTGCCTGAACATGAGCAGAGTAACCAGGAGTGCACAGTGCCTGAACATGAGCAGAGTAACCAGGAGTGCACAGTGCCTGAACATGAGCAGAGTAACCAGGAGTGCACAGTGCCTGAACATGAGCAGAGTAACCAGGAGTGCACAGTGCCTGAACATGAGGAGAGCAACCAGGAGTGCACAGTGCCTGAACATGAGCAGAGTAACCAGGAGTGCACAGTGCCTAAACATGAGCAGAGTAACCAGGAGTGCACAGGAATTCTCCTGTCTGCTCAGACAGGGAGAGAGAGTGTGATGTCCAGGAAATATGTACAGGTGTGTGTGTGTATGTGTGTTTGCGGGCGGGCGGCCGTGCGTGTGTGTTTGTGCACACACACACTCAGCAATCCTGGGTCAAAGACAGTGCCCACAGTCCTTATCTGAATGAACTTCTGCACACTGGTTCTGGTTTTCCTGAATGCTGTGCTGTGGACAGGAAGGGCCCGTGCACAAGCCGCAGGTAACGATGTACCCTGATTTTGAGCGTTCTGAAGCAGGGTCTAATGGCATGCCCCATACCTCCTGTGTGTTACTGCAGACTGGATCTGAACATGGAGCTGCCCCAGGGTCAGATGGGGTCTGTGGGAACCAGTGTGGCATCGGCAGAGCAGGTACACAAACATTGCCCGTGCGCACACACTTTCACGTACACTCGCTCGCTTACACACACTCACTTTTCACCCATGAACTTCATGCCTTTAAGCTAGGGCTGGGTATCGAACCGCTGAACTTTTTGAGCACCTACCGAATCATGTCCGTAGCACTGAGTATTGAAAACTGTCCAAGCATTCCGTGCCAATTTTCACTACTTAACAGATCATTTTAGAATTTTTTTTTCTAGAATGATCTGTTAAGTACCAAATTTCTAGCCCCGCCAGGTGGGCTTTCAGACCCGTTTTCTCTTTTTTTTTCTTTGATGAGATGTTGGTTGATTTAGTTGATTTTATACAGCTGTTTGAGTTGACAACATTAAACACCGAAGCATTTGAGAAGTTTTGGCTTCTTTTGTTAAAAGAGACATTTTTTTGAATATTGTAGGAAAAATGCGTTTACACTCAGCAAAGAAAGGTATCGAAAAAAAAAAGTTTTGGTATCGGCATCGAATCCCAGGTATTGATATCGGAAGTTGTATTGAATAATTTTGAACGGTACCCAGCCCTACTTTAAGCTGATTGGTCAATGCTTTCATCTGGGATGTTGGCGCACCGACGCCCTCGGTAACGGCCCGTTCTGTGTGTGTCCCCAGGATGAGCTGTCCCAGAGGTTGGCCAGACTGCGAGAGCAGGTGTAGAGGCCCGCGGAAGCTCTGTATGACTGAAGTGAGGCTTTGGGCCGTGTAGTGATTTCCCTGGACTTAGAGATGTAGCATCCTTCAGAGCCCACCCCCCACCACCTCTCTCTGCCTCATAGGTCCTTACCTTTTCAGAGGGCGCTCTGTCCTCCCACCACTCCAAAGCGGTGCCGTTTGGGTCGAGTGTGTCGGCCATTTTGATTTTGGATATATACACACTCTGCAACTGCGGCGAGGGGCGGAATCAATGCAAATATGTATTAATAAAGATATATACTGTGTGTGTGTGCGTGTGCGTGTGCGTGTGGGCATGTCTAAAACAGTTGATTTCTGTTTTACTATGTTTTGTTTTTTTCCTTCCCAGTTTGCTTGATGGAGATTGCTGTTCAATAGAGGAGTATGTTTGAGGCCAGATGCAATTATGCAGCGATTTAATCCATTCTTACTTCAGACAACATTGAAAGAGTAATATGTGTTGTACCTAGATAATTACTGTGGAAAACATTGGTATACATTTAGAAATCCAAGTGTAAAAATCAAAGTCCACATTTTTGTTTCCCGCCCCCCATATCTCAGTCGTGGGACTAAGGTAAGATCAGACCCAGTGATAGCTTGGTGTGCTGTCGACCCTTTCACCTGAAGGTTTCAATATCCCTGTTCATCAACATTGCAGTTCCTCCTGTAGCACTGCACTAAAAGGAGACTGCAATTACTGTATGTGTGAAGTCAAAGAAAATATGTGCATGTCGGAGTCTCGGGCGATAGGGAGTTTTGTTCGAGATTTGTTCATATAAACGCCAGAACAAACCTTAAGGAAGTATACAAATAGGCTGCAAGTACCTCCCCCCTCCAGTATTTATTCAAATAAAGTCACTTTTTATGCCTTCATTTGACTGTGATAGACCACACTATTTGAAAAACAAAAAATAAATGCTAAAAGTGAACGTGGCTTTGGATAGTTAAATATTTTCCATGGTTTGCCAATAGGCTCACATTATCCTGAATCATCCATGTCAGTGAAAGCAGATGGGGCTCGGGGTGAGTAACTATTTGATTGCTGACGCTGGTCAAAAATGCAGCAGCCTCACGAGGTTCACTTCCGTTCCTTTTAAAAACGTGCACTAAAAATACAGTAAGCTTCGGGATTGTTAAGATCCCGTCGTGCATATTTAGTTCAGGTATGTGTCCTCTGTGCATGCCTGTGGAGATTGCATTGTGAATTATTATTTTTTTTAAATGACAATGATTACATGACATGATAATATTTATCTCTGTGTCTCATTATGTTATGAATTCTTTACACGCCTTCTGGATTCGTTCTTGGACTTTGGTGGCATTAGGGCGTGAGTCAATAAACTTATTTTTAACACTGATGCCCAGTTATTGGAAGTCTGTCATTAACATTTGCTGTGTGCTTTATGAAACCGTCTGAAGATTGGCGTTGGGTAAAACAGGGCTGTGTTGAGCGAAATTCCTCGGCATTCTGGTGCTATTTACCCACGTACTGCACAACCTGTCAATCGCCTCTGATGTTTGTAGGTATTTCTTTTTGAACGGTCAGAATAATGCT
The DNA here is from genome assembly GCA_022702515.1 of Ilyophis sp. 1 JC-2022. Classification (NCBI taxonomy): domain Eukaryota; kingdom Metazoa; phylum Chordata; class Actinopteri; order Anguilliformes; family Synaphobranchidae; genus Ilyophis; species Ilyophis sp. 1 JC-2022. The sequence continues at coordinate 27,499,018 of CM040397.1, forward strand.
CATGAACTAAAGGCCCATCCACCTGCCTCCCGCTTATTTGTTGCTTCTTCATGCGCCGCTGGGCACTCGCGCGGCTAACCGCGTACGTTCTATAACGGGAGTCAAGGTCCTCACAAGGCCGCAGGCTTGTTCAGGAGTGCACAGGAACGACCCGACCGATTATCGCGGCTTTCTGCTTCATTTTGTTCCCGTTAACGTATGTGCGTTGCTCTCGCCGTTCACAAGATGAATGGCTGTATCGTGGGTCAGGAGCTTACAATGCTGTAGGCCTTGAGTGATGCTGTCACTTTGATATCAAATTACTTTTTTTCCCCCCCTCCGTCGTAAGGTACCAGGCTATATCTTTTTGTGTTTACTCATTCCTTTTCCCTCGCACGCCACAGGGTAGTGTGGCAAGGAAGGAAAAGCGTTTATCCAAAATAGATTTTTGTGTTTGTCTTTGTAATTTCATCCCTCTGGTCTGACAAATGAGGCCATCCTTCAGTGTCGACTGCAAATCAGCAGGCTCATATGATTCATTTCCCTGACCTGAATGGCACACTGACTGAATCACAAATCAGTATTGTTTTTGTTTTTTTTTGGGCTGTGTCCGAATCAGAGCAATGTCTACTGCGTCCTGTGTACTGCTTGCTGCGTACTGTTTAGCGACATGTAGCATGCAAAAAAATATCCTCAATACTATTATCAGCGATAACCAAAACTAAGTATATCATTCGGGGATTTTCAGTACTCTACATTTAGAGAACATTTTGCCTACTTAACAACTTTCTCATCCAGTGTACTGAACGAGCATAATAGTATAGAAGGTTGTCAATTCGGAGGCAGCCTTGGCCTTCCCTGTACTTGTGGCAGCGCGACCACTCTGACTCATGATAACACGCATTCTTTTCCAAACCTTTTTTTGATACAGAGGCTCTAATGCACAAACCAACAGAGCAGTCAGTCGGGGCTCGTCTCAACAAAAAAAAAACCCCAGCTTGAGGACAAGTTCAAGTTTGCCAGACAAACGGGGTTTGTTTGCGCACCTGGTTTTAAGAGGCTGCTGCCGTTGTTTACGGCCGGCGGTAAACAGCCTCCCGGACCTCGGGCTCGTCTGAAAGACGGCGGGAAGGCCGGTGAGGAAAGGCTGGCTGTCTCCGGCTCTGTGGGTTTTAGTGGGCTTCCACTTTAAAGCCAAGTTACACTTGAACTAGAAAACACTCGTCTTGGGGTTTAACGAGGTGGCCTCTGGCAGGATGAGCTCTCTCTTACTCGAAACCCTCCCCCTTCGCTCGCCGTCTCAGAAGCTAACGTGTTCTTGCGTCACAAACCAAAACGGAAAGATGATAGCGCCCTTCCCTCTCCCCCAGTTCTAAATGGTCAGCCTTGATACCAGCCCGCTTGCCCTTTCCCCCTCCATCCGCTCCGCCGCCCAACAGGAAACAGATGAGGGGTCAAATGTCTCACCTGCGTCGGAAGCGGCCCTCAGTCACTCGCATGCCGAGCCGTCATTACCACGGCGATGAAGGGAGCGCTGTATCTGTCGCCAGCTGCAAGCGATTTCAGGTGCCGGCTTTCGGGCCCGCTCCGAGCGGATCCAGGCGGGCCCGGCACCGCGTGACCTCTGCCTCGCGGGAGGAACTGCGTCCCGCCCAATTATAATCAAGAGCCCCCGACTGCCGCACCAGCTGGGCAGAAGCCCCCATTACAATCATTGCCACAGACAATTTCATTGCCTGTTGTTATGCCATTAGCCATTAGCTGTGTGTAATTCGGTCCATAGCGGGGCCTGTGTACATCCCCTCTGATTCTCTCCCATCTCTACAGATGGGGCAGAGGGTGGGGGGAAGGGAGGGAGGGCGGGGGTGGGCCTAATCTTCAGTACTACTCATCTGGGTCAGAAAACTAAACCAACTAAAATCTACCAATGACTGTCAAATCATGCCACAGTAAAAGACTGTGATCGCCTGCCGTGTTTTAACCGGGTGACAAAGTAAGGTAAGGAATTTAGCAAATGCATTGTTTAGTTTTGATGCATGGATACTTAATAGAGGATTTTACCACTCTTTTCCTTGTCCTGCTTATAAACTGTCATTACCTCTCGTTCAGGGGTTCCCAACCCTGCTCTTAGAGTGTAGCCCCTTTTGGATGCTGGTTTTTGTTCCAGACATTCCATTAATCGGTTAAGGTGACCTGCTTAAACAGATTTGTACAAAATGCAGGTTTGGCTCATTACCGTTTTCTTTGTCTTTGAGCTCTTCATTTTATATTAATGTTTTTGTTCCTGTGACCCTGTGTTCACATTTCAGCATTTACTGAGCTGACACGAGCTATAGGTCCATCAATTAATACATTAAAGCCTCTTTACAGGGAATGACAACAGCACATTATAGAAAATTAAAGCATGAGTTCTCTCAGAACTGATCTGCTTAAAAGTTTTTTAAAGCTCTGTATAGCGTGAATATCTGTTTCTGACATAACGGAGCATTAAGAGATAAATCAGTCCTCATTAGACATCCGTGTCAAATTAAAAACAACTAACAGCTGGTTATAATTAAAATATTGCAATTATAGTTGGAATGAAAACCAGCATATACTGGGGAACTTAATAACCGGGATTGGGACCGTTATAATTCTGCAGACTAAGCTTTGTAACCACGGCATTGCTTACAAAGTGGTGGTGAAAATGCACATGTATTTTTGCAGTAGCTTTTAGTTTACACTGTGCTGACTGTGTTGTAAATGTGAGCATTTTTACCTGTTCCTATTTGCACAGTGTAAAAATGGCTTCATCTCACTGATGTGGTTGCGCAGCTCAAGTTTCCTACCACAGCGCCACGCTCCATACCCCTCGGCAGCAGTATCAGTGGGCGTAAGTGAATCTTGTATTGGCGCATTACGGCATTACGGCACATACCCAGTGGGTCTGAACAGCGGCGCTGCTGGAAGACTGGGCTTGCGTTCAGCAGTCCTGCTTTCCCCTGCCGACTGGCGCATGTTGACGATGACGTTTCTCCTCTCCAGCGACGCCATTAGCTCGCTGCGGCAGCTCTGATCTCCGATTGGACGGACGTCTCCTGGTACCGGGGCAGGAATCACTGCATCTGGCGGGTCGTTCCAGGGGGAGCGATGTTCGCACCTTTGTGGGAAGTCCCACGGGCACACAGAGGGCTCGGGAGAGCTGTGTGCACAGACTGAGGGATTAGTGTGCCAGGAGTGTGCATTAGAGGGACGGGGGACGGTGTGTATGCAACGAGCGTGTATCCCATTCAAACCTCTCCCCCCTAGAAACACAGCCCTGACATTCACTCCACCCCCCTCCCCCCCCTTTTTTTTGCCTCCTTCCCCTCCGAGGTGTTCTTTTTTACGGCTTGTTCGGGAGATGGAAAACGGCGATTTAGGCTAAGTGAGTACAGCGGGAGACCGATACGTGACGCGGGGGCTAATGTGCCACTTCCCCTGCCCCGTCGTCCCAGGGCGCGAAACCGAACCCGTCCCAATGCGCTCCGCCAGGCCCCGGCTCCGTACGCGGCGGCCAGGGCGAGACGAGGTCGGCCGGCCTCTGTTCCCCTCTCGCTAACCCCCTGCTGCCCCCACCGCCCATCCGTCTCGTTTGAAATATTCAATTTTCCCTGCACCCAGCGGCTGTGGGAGAGGCCCGGGCTGACACAGGAAGCCGCGTCCCCATTGGTTCTGCTCGGTATGTCAGAGCGGAGCGTGTCCAATCGCTTGGCCACGGGGCTTCCCCTAGCTTCCATTACACAGGGGGCATCTGCCCATCACCCCGTTGCCACGGCCGCCGCTTCCTCACGGATGTGTTAACGCTGCCTTTAATTTGTTTTTATTGCCTTTTTTTTTTTCCCGCCGCCCCACCTGGCACCGTCATTCCCATTCCCCTCAGCCCAAGGATCACTAGGCTTTACAGCTACAGCCTCTTTACCCCCCCCAGTTTAGTTTAGTTTGACCAACTGCAGCCCCTTCACCCTTACACTATCCCATTACAACCCTATCACACAACCCCCCTCACCCCATAATTTAATTTCTGTCTACTGGAGGGGCTGTCAGTCATGGGTGTGACTGAGTGTTTTACTGTCAGGAACTGATATGACATGATTCTGAGAAGAGCGTAGGTCAGTGACAGAGAAAGGGGTGGTGGTGCCATAACATCCTTTTATGTATCGCACCCCCCCTTCCCCCAGCAGTGTTTTACTGGAGCGGAGGCACAAGGCTCCAGGAGGTTAATGAGACATCACGCCTGTGCGGCTGGTGACAGGATGACATGATGCTGACCTCAGGAAAGGGGTCAGGCGGTGAGCGGGAGACCGGCGGCCTGGTAAGGCGGCCGGCGGCCGGAGGGGAGGCTGGCAGAGAGGGGTGGCCGAGGTCCTGGGGCGGTGAGTCATGTTAGGCCAAGGAGGGCCTCGTCCCCAGGCTTCCGTGCTTGTCTTTCACAGAAGGCTGACTCGTAAGGACGTTTGCGGGGTTCCACTTGAGCTCGCTGGGAACATCTTGTGAGACCGTGCAGCTGAATGACAGCACTCGGAGGTGCGTGCGTGTTTGTATGTGCATGTGTCTATGACTGTGAGTGAAACAAAGTGAGATGAGTGCACGTAACTGTCCTCGCGTGTGTGCCAAGAGTGAGTGAGTGAGTGAGTGTGTGTGTGTGTGTGTACGTACGTGTGTGTGTACGTGCGTGTGTGCGTTCGTGTGTGTGTGTGTGTGTGTGTGTGGAATGTGAGGAGCAGCACTACAGGCAGATGGGAAAATGCTTGCTGCTGAGTAGTTAGTCACACTCCTGCGTCTCTAATTGAATTACCGTTGACAGCGCGCAGTGGGCAGTGTGGGGGATCCGCGGTAGCCCTGGGGGCGGGGTGTGAGTGTGCCTGGGAGTGCGGGACTCTCCCTGAAATCAATTACCAGGACAGGGGAAGAGCGGCGGGGGGCAGGGGGGGTGCGAGGGATGAGCCGGGCCTACACATTCTGCAGAGTCTCAGAGTCCAGACTGACAGCAGCATCTGCGGCCAGCCCGCCGCCCTGACCCTGGGCAGCACTTAAAAGGGCCAGCGCCAGGGCCCGTGGAGAGTACGGGCACAGGGCAGCACTAAATCACGCGCCCTCCCTTCGCCACTCGATACCCATCCTCCACCGGCGCGCAGAGCGCTGGCCAGAAACGTTCCCCTTCTCTTCTTCGCCCAGAATAAATAACCCTGTCACCCACAGGAAACGGGCAGATGTGCCGCGCATCAATCCCGCTGCCCTGGAGCTGTCAGGACCCGGGTGATTATTTTAGAGTATCGCGGCACTTCAAAAAGAAGGGAGGAGGTCCTCCCGTCTGGCTCTGTCTTCAGCAGGACCAGCGAGACGCGCGAGGATGTTCGCCTTTCCCTTCAAACGCTCTGACCTGCGTCACAGCGTATGGCACAGGCCAACGTAGGATTAAAGAATCAAACAATCAACACACACACACACACACAATTTAGAGCCTTTCCTCTCCTACGGGGCAAGTTAGCCGATGCTCAGTTGGTTTTCTGTGTCTAAGAAAGCTAAGTTTTCTCCGTTTTGTTATGAGTGTACAGTGTAGATCCACTTTTCCATCCACACTGAAAGTCCAGGAGGCAGATAGGGCCAAACATACGGGGTACAGGGATGTCCTTTAGGTGAGTGATGAGAGTAATGCTGTCTGCGATGCCGTCAAGTTCTGTCAACAGGAAACCCCCCTTCCCGGTCCTCAACAGATTTGTCCCTCCACTGGGTGTGGGGTCTGTATTCCCCCAACCGCTAAGGCTGCTGGCCTGGAGAAGTGATCAGAGCCCTGCACAGGAGCTCGAGCTGGGGGGGGGGCAGGACTCTCCACCCATGGTGACAGACAGCCAGGGTCAGAATGTGGAAAGCATTTGTTGGTCCTGGTTGAGTCCCAGAGACTTGCTGACAGCTCTGTCTACAGTTCACTTCCCTTTCACACCAGCATGGGCCTGCTTTGGCACTGAGGCAGAACAAGGGGTGGGTGGGTTTATATGGGCCATGTATGTGGGGGTTAGTTAGAGCTGAGAGGGGAGGGACTGTTTTACCCAGTGAGGATTTTTACAGTTTTTGTTGAGGGGTGATGGCTGGGTATGATAGAAAGTAGTAGGAAGTCAGTCATCAGTCTAACCATGGACATAATAATGTAGCTGAGCACTTAGCTGGTTAATATTTCTAGTTTAGTGTAGAAATAAACAGCCCCCACCCCCCTCCCCCCCACACACACACACACACACACACAGCTGTGAGTGACCACTGTTTGTTTGCTTTACGGTCGCTCAGATTTGACCGCCGCATGTTTGGATTAGCCGCGTGGAAGTGTGAGCGCTGTTCGGTTCATTAATGCTCGCCGGGCCCCTCGGGGGAAGTCATGTGATGGATGACATCAGAGCAGGAGGCCCCTGAAGAGGGAAAAACACGGCCCGTGCAAATACAGACTGGGCCCGCAGGCCTGCCGCGGATCTGGCTGGGAGGCCACATGTTTAAGCCGTTTCTTCCAGGGTCACCTGACCCCGACGCCCCCCTTTAAAGCGGGGCAGCCGGCCGACACATGCCTGACAAACACCTACTTGACCCCGGTGGGCGCGCATTTGTTCACAGAATTTGCAGTAGGTTTGCCCACACAGAGCTGGTTTTCATTCATTCATTCATATTTATTCATTTTCATTTGTGAAAAGTATCGCGTTACAGATTTTCAGCTGGCATGGTCACACAAAACTGTTTTTTGTTTTACATTATTATTATTATTGACTTTATTTGTGACACAAACTGCCTATGTGTAAAGCATAATGTAAACAAATTGCAGAAACACTTTTTGTGGATTCACCTTTTACAATATATGCTGTGCTTTTGCAATGTGCATATAAAAATGGATATTATTATTATGAAAAATATGCCTTATTCCATGCTCAAAAACTGAGTATATCATTTCCAGATACTGCCCCTAACTGGAGCTGAAGGAGATGGGGTGTGGACTGGTAAGGACTCCAAGACAGATTGCAGGTAAGGAGTTTAAATTGGTGTTGAGGATCCCTGCATAGTTTGCACGTTTGCAGGAGAACGTGTTTGGCCTGGCCTGAATGGGTCTCGTTCTTTTTCAGGAAGAGAGAGAGGGAAGGAGGGATAGAGGAGAGCCCGCTTTAATAAGCTGTTAAACTACCCCTGCTTTTCACATTATCCGCTGGGCGTAATTCAATTTCGCCAGCAGCTGGTTCCACTTTCTGCTTTACAACACCGTTCAGTCACATCCCATAAGCTGACCCGATAAATAATCCTCTTTTATTGAGTTTGCAGAGAAAATACAGTCCAATGTAAACCTTTTCTGAGCAGACTAATCGAACCCAAACACTGGTAGTGCCCAGGGGCAGTCTTACTGTCCACTGGTGTAGTGGACACCAGGGCATAGAATTACACAAGACAGACAAGAATCTGCCAAGACACTAATTGCACAACAAAAGTCAACGTGTCAGCATGGCTTTGTCTCCTGGCAAATTTTGTGCATACGTGTCGATAGCCAAAATAACATTTGCACTGTCACTGCCTTCTTTTCAGTGGATAGTGAATCTCTGTAGAGGGTAGTTTGTGGTGACTTTCCGCCAAATCTTTCATTGATTCAGTGATTGGATTTCACCTTCTGCCATGTTCCGGCAGTCAATCACTCTGAGTGAATGAGACCCGCCCAAGTCCGACCGTCTCTTGTTCTTGACTTCTCTACAAGGCTAAGGTCTGATCAAAAGCTCTGATTTCTCCTGGTACTACTGTGTCACCACGGTTGCAGGTGTCGAATTTGTACTTGTACGTTTCACCTCAGGAAAGTGTTTATCTCTCTCAAAGTGGAAAGCGCTCATCACAATCGGTTAAATAAAAGAAGTAGATGTTAAAAGCGTTAGGTATATATATTGCCTGGCTTTAATTTTGAGGTTAAAGAAAACCCCTTTTCACTTTTGTCTAAATGCAATGACTTTTAGTAAGGAATCGTGTACTTTTTTATGTTTCATGTTACATTTTTATTTATTAGTGGCTGAGATATATAAAATATTGTCTAAGACAGTGCTACTCTCTATCAGATTCGGTTTTTTTTTATAGTTAAGTAGGCTACAAAGTGCACTGCTGCAGCCTCATTTCCCACTCGGGACAAAGAGGATTTTTTTTTAAAGAAAAAGAAAGTGCACTGTGGTTATATTGAATTTGGGTCTTTCTCTGTTCCACATGATGACATGTACTGCTTTTCGCTCAGAGGAGCTGACTAAGCATAAAGTCGTTTACATTAATGTGTACCCTTTCTGGGTGCTTCAGTCACATGGCTCTGTTTTGCTGTATTTTGTGTGGGAATTTTTCTGTCCAGGTTTCCAATTTTATCCTACATATCCTGCAAAGTGAGGGGAGACAGCTTCACGTTAGTAAAACCAGATGTGTGTGTGTGTGTGTGTGTGTGTGTGTGTGTGCATGTGTGTGTGTGTGTGTGTGTGTGTGTGTGTGTGTGTGTGTTTAATGTGACCTCAGTAATTTCGTCCTGTCAAATATGTGAAATTACATTGCATTATTTTTCCTTCAAGCTTGCCAATGACAAGCTCCTTTTATTTGTTCTGTGTGTGTTATTTTAGTAGAGGGACTGGTAGCCTGGAATCACTTCGCATAGCATACATCGAGAAATAGAAAACGTGTTGCAGTTGAACAGAATCACAATTTTCATATTTTATATTTACTTTATTCTGTTTGCATGATTATAACGAGCTATGCTGGCGAGAATGTTAAGAAAATGCTGATTGAAGTGATGTTCTGTTGAATTCACCTTTTGTATTATTTCCAAATTGAAATGTTGTCGTCATCAAAGAAAATATCATGTTTACGAGTATTAACAATAACATATGTGGTAAACTCTAGAACGAGATTCCAACTTGCTGTCGGTACATCCCCGTAAAATCCTCACAAATTAATCACCATCTCTCTCCTGCACTACAAGGCGGAAAGCCATAATGAAACCCAGACCGAATAATCACCACAGATTGTTGCTCAAAAGCGTCTCTGTAAATGGCAGGAAGTATACTGGAACGACAGTGCTTGCGCCCACGACAACAGGTGGATCTGGTTTGGCGCAATATAAATTGGGAGTCACGCGTAGAATGGGGCGGTGAGACTGAGGGACAGGATTTAATTGATTAGACAGGTGCCTATTGTTGACACATGGTTATCAAAACACAACCAATTATATTGAGGTTGAATTTGCAAGATTTTGACAAATGCTGGATTTGGTGCTCGGGAAAGTCAGTTTGACTGATTAGAGTCCTCTGATGCGTGGTGGGCTGTGTTAGAACGATACACCTGAACTGAGACGAGAGCCTTCCACGGTTTCGCCAGGCTAGAATCATTATCCCCCTTCCTGCTATTTCCAAAGCGCACAGACGTTACCTCGTTGGCATGTCGTGCGTTCCTGGCAGCTAAATTGCTGTTAGATTCTCACCGTCAATGGGGATCAGGCCACCCCACCCCCCGCTTTAGATAATCCCTATCCCTTGACGCTGGGAGTAGGGAGAAATTACCCCGGTTTTTTATGAGGGAAGGCTCCAATTATCGCATCAAAACGCGACATGATGTTGAGGAAACTTAAGGCGATGCAGTTGAAGCGCCGGGAAACTAAAGCTTTACACGCATGTTATATAGCCTACTTATACGCCACCGTCTGTTTGGGAGTCGTGGGCCTATGGCTATTCATGGTTTGAATATAGGCATATCGGTCTTCTGGATCTATACAGATTCGAGATTCGATCGATCATCCCGGTGCATTTATCTACAGATGTAGGCCTACGGAAGCTAGATATTGCGTTCGCCAAGGTGGCCACTTTAAACCTCATATTCACGCACAGTGTGTTATTTTATTATTATTCCTATTTGTATGGTGTTTATTGTTATTATTTTTTGTTTGTATTTTTTTTAGGGGGGGTGATGACGTAAGTAAACAGGAGACGCTGGAGCTGGGATCTGATGTATGCCTATACGCGCGTTAAAGCCACGCATGCACCGATGGAAAACATGGGAAGGCGCAAACACTGATTTTATATGACTCTACATAAAAGAACGAAGAAGCAATTATTGTTTTAATAGTACTTAATTAAGAAAATGTTGGTTGTTAAACTTTTTTGACTACAAGGGCAAAATGTGAGCATTGAAATGTAATTCCTCTAAGTCATGCTCTTTCAAGCCTGTGTGCAAGACACCTCAAGGCAGACCCTGTGCTGGCGTAGCCTAGGCTACTTCTTGTTCCACTTGCCTTGTTCATTCCATGCTATGTTGCAATCGTTTGCTTTTCTTTCTTTATCCCTTGAAGACATTCCATTACCAACTCTGTCAACTCTCTGTCGTTCATTGTGTCCATACCCATACCTATATAAAAACCTTTCCAGCTATTTAAGCGTCCAGACTAAAATAATTTAACCGATGTCGTTTGATATGTCTTTCCCCTGCAGTCTAACTAAACTGAACAAATTACATAATTGACGCGACTCAAGAAATGTAGTTAGCTACAAGAGACCAGCACAGTTGTGCCATTGATTTATCTTTTTTTCCCCAAGGAAAAAACGCGATGAAAGCGCCAGGAAGAATTGACACTCGTATTTGCACGATACACTTGCATGTGCAACTCGTTAACTTCGTGAGACTGACATTGCACTGGCTGGCATGGGGACTTTGACTACAATCAGCTAAATACCAAAGTATAATATAATGATACACTTACAAAATGCAAGCATCCCACTGTCTTCACAGTATAAGATTCAATGTTAAATGGACTAACAGCGTTATATTGCTACAGTAGGGGTCAAAACATTGTATTATGTTATCACTCGGACATTAAATCTAGACTGTATAGGCCTAATCCTTGCCACCTTCGTTCCAACAATGCACACATTATGTAGTGTATGTTTTATTTTGTTGACAATCAAAAACATGTTTTATAATGGGTATACATGAGTGATGATTAAAATTCGATCAAAATTGGCTTGAGTAAATTTCTATGTGAAAGCCCGTCATAAAAATGCAACGAACACGTCACGTTTGGAGAAAAAATTATAAATTGACGTTTTGCACTAGCAATGCCATACTATGTTATCAATTCCGAAGAAGGCCATCGACTATGGAATTTTTTTGTAACGACAACTCAAGTATATAATGTGAACAGCAACAGAGCACATTTCTATAAAATTGCATTAAGTATAGGCTATAGCCTACAGTGCTTTTTCTTGGTGGCTGAAATGTTTAAATTGATAAATCCAATCTGTGTTCCAGTTTTTATTTTTGCTTTAACCTCTAAATCTGAAAGCAGCTACATTTGAAGTGAGATCCTCAGTCAATGACGCACCAATGTTCATAAAATTGTAAGCCAAAACAACATTTATTATTTAGTATTTCTGTTTTTTTATGTACAGTATGTTAAAAATATACAGAAATTGGAACACTGTCTAGTCTTATTTACATTTTATACAACATACAATATAATACATAAATAAAAATGTGATCGTTGAGGACTTTCCTTGCTTATACGTTATTATGCTTCCTACCAGTAAATACAAAAAGTGTATTAAAAGGTAAATATTTAAGTACTGATTAGCTCTAGAGTGAACTTACCTGTTACCTTAAAAATAATATGTTTTTATCTGGTCATTTGCCTGTCTCTCTGATTCCCCCCCCCCCCCCCCCCTCCTCTTTGTGCCAGCTGTTCCTCTCCAGCCAGGGTTCAACAGGTTAAACTTCAGTTCGCATCAATTGCGCTGTTTCACCACATAATGGTATTTCCTGCATATTTCTTCTTCTCTTCTGTTTTTATAATGAAAAAGGTGTGTTTGTTTATGGCTAGCAGCCCCCTCCAATATTCGGTTTTGACAGGGGTGACCTGGGCGGTTTGGAGAAAGGCACGTGGGGTGGGGGGGTCGAGGGTGCCTGGGCGGTCAGAGGCAGTGGTTGATGGCAGGGTGCCAGGGCGTCTGGGACAGCAGGCTTTCACTGGCCGTCAGGCTCACGCTGTCAGCCAACTTAAGGTGGCGAGCGACGCCGGCAAATCTGTGACCTACGGGAAAGTTGTAGCCACAGACGCTGTAGGCGGAAGGCAGGGGGTGCGGCAGAGGTTCATGATGCATGGGGGACTGGTGAATTAGGGAGCCCCCGGTCCCCTGGAGACCTGACAGAGAGAGCTGGCTGGGGGAGCTAGAAGGGGACCCCTGGAGGCACGAGCCCCGGCAGTTGGGCCCTTTCTTCCCATGCAGGGGAGAGAGAAGGGGGAAATCCACCACCGGTCGCAGCCCAGGGTAGCCCCGCAGCCTGTCTGCCACTGGCAGGCTGTAGGGTTGGCCTCCGAGCACGGCGGCCGAAGGAGGAATCTTGTAGCAGAGCGGGAAACTCATGTTGTGTAAGGCGCCGGCGTCCGAGTAGGGCATAGCGAAGGGGAAGCACGGAGGTGAGCAGGTTGGGGACAAAAGGTCTTTCAGGGGAGAAATACTGCCGCAGCTCGACAGGGACCTCGAGTTTCCACCTGGAATAAAAAGAGACAGAATAGGACTGTGTTACACTTATGTGTTGTACCTATATTTATCATCCTCACGTAATGTGTGCCTGTTTTTTTTTTTTGGGGGGGGGGGGTGTGTAAGCTCAAAGCAATCAACCTTGCAGCTCCAGAGCAAAGGGTTTGAAGTCGAGGCTGAGAGGGCGTCGCCATGGGTACGACTCGAGGATCCCGTCCAAAACCCCCCTACACAGACAGAGAGGGAAAAGAGGCTTGATCACAATATATCACGTAAGTGGAATTTTCTTGTCTGCGGGATTGTAATAAGCGGGAATTCTCAGCCACATAATTATTTAAATGAATTATCATATAAACTGTAGTTCGCAAATGCTTCTGATAGCTTTGATAGTTTATTGTTATTATTAGTATCATTATTTTTAAGATGCAGTGTATGGCTGCATGTGTGATGTAGCATGCACAGACAGGGTCTGAAATGAACACCCGCCACCCACCGAGTCACCTACCACAGTGGCTGGTAACATTTTTTGTATTGTTTCAACAAATATTTTTTTAATAAAACATGTTAAATTTCTATGATTGGGCATGGTTGCAAATTTGAATGTGGCATGTACGACCTGAAGTCAGTGCCACTGGCCATAGGTCCAATGCCACTTTGTCACTCTCTCTGTGGTGTTGGTATTGGCCAATGATCAAGAGCATCAATCAGAAAAAGCACACAAACATTCCCGCCCACTCTCTTTTCACTCTATGCTACTTGCTCCTGTCGGAGGCTAACATACAACATACAATATTCAGCGACATTATCCTGGAATAACTCAGCCTCCAGCAAAAAGAGCTTACCAGCTGGTTATGCAGGGAACAGTAACTAAAGGACGAACTTCAGGGAAAACGTTTTGGAATGACGTGACCGGTTGGGTTATGATGAGGGCACATGCATGTTTTGCGCTGTGTGCCGGGAGCTAGCCTCTGACAAGAGCAAGCAACATCCCTGATGTTATAAGGATCTGTGTTTGTAGTTCTAATGTGTTTCCGAAGTGGCGGGTAAAAATTCTGAGCGGCAGGTAGAAATGTACCAAATCTATAGTGTGCCACAGTGGCTGGTGGAGAAAAAAGTTAACTTCAGACCTTGTGCACAGGTAAGCTATGTTTGCAATTGCCTTTGCATTTTGTTCATAAATAAATTACAATTTACAGAATGTGTGTGTGTGTGTGTGTGTGTGTGTGTGTGTGTGTGTGTGTGTGTGTGTGTGCGCGCACGTGTAGTATCCTTCACCTGTTCCTCCCGGGGTCCCGGAAGCCTTTAGCAAATGGATTCCTATCAATCTTCAATTTTGTGATCTTAGATTGAGAAAAGGATGTGAATAAGAACATTAATGAAATTGCACTAACACATTAAGACATTACATTTTAAGGCAACTGATGACCTGGGTTTTTTAACATAGACTGTGGGTTGCCATGGGATGTAGTAGAGCAGTGTGCCACCTCTCCATCGAGCTCTGTAATTTGCAACACCACACAGGGCTACTAGCCATGGCAATAGCATGGGACTTGTTGCACACGATTTTATACAGTACTTTTTATGGCCAAGACTCCACAAGCTGGCCCAGTTAAAAGCACTTACTAAATCTCCAATAATAAAATTATCACTTGCAATAAAACTGCCCGCTCATAGTTGGCAGTCTGGAAATTGGGGTTCTAGGCTATGAATCCAAAACTTTCAGCTTTGTCGCAGCCCTTCCTGCTAACCAGCACCCGGAACTGGGCCATACACGTTCAGGTCTACTAATCCTGCAGTGTGATTTAGTGATTTATGAGCAGAACCCTGGGAGCAACACTGTACATTTCTTATAGGCTACTCTGGATTCAATTATTTCACTATGGTGTAATGTTAAAACACTATCTCTTCATATTGTGTACAGAGGTCTACTACAGGATGTGAGTGACCTAATTCTTTCTCCAATGTGTGTTTGTGTGTGTGTGTATTGTGGAAGGGGGTCACATCTATGAATGAGCAAAATAAGAGGCAGTATGCTAGAATTCCTGTATTGAAATGACCATAATTGGACTTTATTTAAAGAAGGCCATTTATTTAAACTTAATTTAAAGTACAATAATGATTGTCATACCTGCTGGTTCTGGTAGGCCGTGACAGTGGTGAACTGAGTCTCGGGGAACGAGAAGCTGTGCACGCCTTCTGCTGGGAGCGAAGGGATCTGTGAGAGGTCTAGTCGCGGGTCGTGCAAGATCACGTGAACGCGCGGCTTGTACTTGTGCATTGATTGTAGTATTACCTAAGTTGGAAGAGTTACAAACAGTTGTTATGATCAGATTGTGTTCAAAGTATAGTTAAACAATAGTTATCAACACGTACATGAAAGTCTTACGAATATAACTCACGTGTCCTTTGTCATCCATCTCGTTGTTTGTGAGTTTGACACGGTCGAAGCTAATGACCTGACGCATCCACGTCTCCCCGGAGCAGGGCGAGTCGGGGTGTACGTAGAGCCTGGGCGCAATGCAGGAATGGTCGGTGTTGCCTGCTACCATCCACTGAGAGCTGTGGTACACGTACCTACAAGTTGCATACACACCACTTGTTTTGAGATCAGAAACTTAGAAGCGAAAGCATCTCAAACATCTGTTGTCCTCATGCATAAAATAATTCGTCATTAGTTTTATAGGATTTTTCCTGTGTAGGCTAAATGTCAACATGTAGTCTATTCAATCGATTCTAAACTGAAGCTCATATGAAATTACATTTGGAGAGACCAACGAGTTAATGTGATAAGAAATTTGATCTCGTTTGGCAGTTAGTAGGCCTAATTCAGGGCAAAACTAATAATAATAAAAATAAATAAATACACGAATAATAATAATAATAATAATAATAAAATAAGAAGAATAAATAGGTTATATAGGCTATACGCGCACACGCGCAAACATACACTTGTATAATTATTTATCAGGTAACATTTTTTTCTTCACCTCGACAGCGTTTTCCCTTGCGGAATCTAAATTCTGGCTGTGTATTCTTGCAAGATTTCAGCGATTCATAGTACATTTTTACTATATTGTCGTGTATTTTCAGCCTTGTCTATGTGTGTATATAAAAACACAACCCTGCGTTCACTGTGTCCATATTTTATCAGCGTGAAAGAATGTGAGCACAGGGCATACTTTTATAGTTCCCCAGAAAGGCGCATCGCATATCAAATGTCTGAGTTCAGACGCACGCAGCCGTGTTATCGCCGCACCTCAAGACAGGGACTCGTTTAAATTCCTACTTAGTTTCAAAATCTGATTTAAATTAAGCGTTCAGATGTCTATAAACTACTTAAATTTGAATAATTTCTCATTTATAAACAATAAGTCTTTGTTTGTCATTGTGAAAAAGTAATCCTGAATCACTACACAAATATGGTGTACTACTTCTGAAATAGTAGGCCTAACCATGTAGTGGGTGGACTCATCGTATCAATGGAAAATGTGATATTCTTATTTATTCAGTGTATTTGTGTGCTTTCTATTTACTCTGTTCTTATTACGAATTATTTCCCCATTTAGCCTCCGTGGGCCTACTTCGATTAAGTGGGTTATCTTGTGGTTTGCTATATGCCTTACCTGTATCTTTTTGAGTCCACGGGCATAATATCCATTGCGATGTAGTACTGTTTGAATGGATCCAGGTTCCTGACTTTCACGCGTACTGAGGGGAACATTCTCCTGTCGAGAGAATACATTACAATATTTAAATTCGTACAAAACTATTGAATAAAATGCTTAATATGTCCTCTGTATACGAGAAGCGTTCTGCATTAAATTACATTGAATTACATAATATTTGTGCGACGTAAGTTTAAAATCTCTGGGAGGGCAGGGAACGTTTCCTGTAGGTTATATGTTTGTCACAGTGCATTCTCCCTTCAGTGGCCTTGTCATATCTGTGCATTTGCCAGGTATACATTTTCCTGCAATGGGACACCTTGGAAACATAGTCATAAAATCACACACTACATTCAGTAACAGTAATTGTCATTCCTGTAAAATTATTGGTTTGGGAACGACAGTCTAACGAACAACTCAGAAGTACGTGAGACTTAACTTTGTAATCATGAGCATGGTTATCAGAATTCAATTGGAACAGTTGCTCACTCTGGGCCTATAGGCTACAGCAAATATCATTGGAAAGGCTATCCTCTTGAGACCCCTCAGGAAAAAAGTTTAAGTAATTAAAAAAATTGACATAATACAAGGGTCTATTATTGAATTGTTTTGTTGAATGTCCCTTGTAGAATAGGTTTTATCATAGCAGATTATGTGGTTATTATGTCCCTAGTTTCTAGCTGGGATTTTTAAAAAAAACACATTCTCCAATCTGGCGAACATTTACAGCATGTAATTGAATGGGGATTCACGACCTCATGCTGCAACCAAGGAGCCGTAAATTTCAGAGGGGAAATTTCTTGTTCTGTCACACCTGAGAAACATTGTTTCAACCCATGAGGTTCTGCCGCGTGCCATCTATTTATTTCAGT
The DNA here is from genome assembly GCA_022702515.1 of Ilyophis sp. 1 JC-2022. Lineage (NCBI taxonomy): Eukaryota > Metazoa > Chordata > Actinopteri > Anguilliformes > Synaphobranchidae > Ilyophis > Ilyophis sp. 1 JC-2022. Next base: position 27,516,064 of record CM040397.1, read on the forward strand.
TTCTCAGAATTTCTTTTAATTTAATCTGAAAATGGGACCCATTTCGAATCCACTATTTAAACTACGTGGTTATCTCAATGAAAATAACCCACATTTTTGATTTGGGCAGGAAAATCATGTTGATATATAGCCTACAAGTTTTAAAATAGATCTGCATTACTGAAAGCACATTTTCAGAAAATATTCATAAAATGTGTTTTAAATTTTACACGGTAATTTGATAAATAAACAGGGGCATCCAGCTGGTCATGTCAGTCCATTCCTCCAAAGCGGCATAAGACTTTGCAACAGTATGTTGCAACTTGCATGATCTAGTGAGTTACAGTATTTACGCATGTAATGTAGACTACGTTAGCAGACAGTAAAGTAGCTTGGAATTAGTAAAATCACCAAATGACATGTACAGTTTTATATAAATTAATACATAATGAATAAATGAAACATTCTAATATTACCTCCCAGCCTTTGTTATTATCATCTCTGTGCCGATCTCGTGAAATCTGTTCCATAGGTCAGACCCTTGAAGCTCCACTCTCACCTCCGTCTCAGTCTCGCTTTCTTTGGAATTCCTCAGTATGAAGCCGGCTTTTCTTTTTTTCTCCGTCTGATTATCTTTGTTATCACAGTGTACATTATGGAAGTAAATTAGCCATCATTCAAATCCATCACCAATGCTTAAATGGCACCCGATTAAATGTCGACAATCACAATGCATTAGAAAGCAATAGGGTGTGTCGTTTAAAATTTGTTTTAACTAAGTTTCTCGCAATTTAAACTGATAATCGAAATGTTAAACATGTAGGGGTAGGCTACCATTAAAGCATCAAACAGGCTATATAGACTATATTCATTTTGGTCGGGAACGCTGATTCAAAACCAAATGTTGGTTTTGTTGAGATTTGTTAAGCTTTCTATAACGATCGCGTAATTTCATAAACAAAAGCATTACACGTGAGAAACTAATTTCAAGCCTAAATAATATGGGTTTATCCCAATAAAAAAACTTCCAATAATATTGTATTATTCTAATGTTTTTAATATAGTAGGCTACTACCTTAAATAAAAGCTATAGTGAACAATATTAGCTGAAATAGTATGCTATATACGCTTGTACAGTTACTACTGAGTGTATAGCCTTTCTACAAACCATCGTCTCAAATTGATGCGTAAAACCAAGCAACAGGCAAAACTAGACAAGCGATGCTGTGCACTAACCGGGGTCCTCTTCTTCACTGATGACGGTACACGCCAATTCATCCTGCTGTTTGCGATTCTCAGAGTCGTTGGGATTTTCCTCTTTGCCGTTTTCCACTTTCAGTCTCTTGCACATAGTCTTACCCACTAATGCTTCCACCGAGAAAGCGTGGGCTCGAGAGCTCAAACCCTGCATTCTGTAACCAGTCAGAATCCACTGTCCTCAGCTTAACTTCACCGCGGGACTTCTCACTGTCATCTATAAAGTTGAGAGCCCACACGACCGCCCGCACGCTCCGCTGGAGTCCCGTTTCTGTTTCAGTGGAATCGTTTACTTGACATGCCTCGCTGCCGCGCGCAGACATTTAAATCCCCGATTCATTTCCCCTAATGTCTCCCAATTGCTGGTTTGTAGCGGTAGACTTTCTCCCCTCCCTTATGTTTTGCGCTTCGGGTAAAAGACCTGCCCTCGATGTCAAACTGCTAGGCGCCAATTGGAGGGCACGAAAGGGGTTAAGCAACCCGAGGACTCGCACAAATAAAACTGACGACAGCTTCCGTGTTTATTTTACTGACATGAAAAAACGTCAGTTGAATGACATGTGGCAGTAGCCTACATGATGCGTCAAGCTACGTCCTCAACGTGTATGCTTCTCAGTATAAGCTAATGGTTATAGAGAAGAGGCATCCATTTCAAACTAAAGGCTATACAATAAAGTTTCAGGCATTTGGAAAAAAAAGTTTTAACTTGAGCAAATACTGTATATAAAAATAATGTTACTGCAAGTATGCCTACTGTTTTTTATTAGCCTCTATTTATTTATTTTATAATACACAAAACTCCATTCCCTTCATAATTTTGTATGATCTTCCCATATGCTTAATAAAAGAGACACGAATTTTTAAGTTCAGGTGTGTTTAACTTTCTAAATCTATTTTTGCAGAATAAACAAAAATGTAATTAACATAGGCTACAATTCAACTTGTGCCCGAATCGTTAAAGAGGTTAAACCGTTTTAAGCTAAATCTCTTGTGTATAGGCCTATTGCATACTCTGGTATAGGACATGTCGACCAAGTAGCTAGGCCTACAGGTTGTTTCGTTCTAATTGGCAGTTGTTTTCATTTATGGTATCTGGCACTTAGTCTCTTTCTTGTAAAGCGAGAAAGCAATAATTTGTTCTTTTCACTTGCGCTGACGGTCCTCCGATGTCAGAATTTCGGCAGGCAGGCTTTGGAATTCGAATTTCATTTTTCCCCACATTGACGAAATCTTTGTGCTAGAGTCATTGAATCCAGATACAAGTGTCCCTTTGCTCCACTTAATTTTTTATTATTTATTAACGTTCTTTCAAAGATGTTTCAAACACAAACAAATGCACGCGCGCGCAGAGTGAGAGAGTGAGAGAGTGAGCGAGAGAGAGAATCGAAGCGTATTTTCATTTATTCTGCGGGATGAAAATAAACAGCTAGTTGTTTATTCATGCAATTTCTTTGAGAAATATTGACTTAATCGTGTATTGTGTTGTGTTTAACCAAATACGTTAAACACAGCGCGCAGCGCAAGCGCCAGGTGAGCAAGTTTAACTTAATTTAGCTACGGACTTTATATCCGTCACCTTTAAAGAGATTCAGCACGGCGTTTTCTGACTCACTTTACTGGCCATATTTAGGACATATTTTTGTTGGAACCGCACTTATCAAACATTGTTTTATTAGTGGATATGGTGTGCAGAAATCATATAGCTTTTATCTTATTTTAATCTTGGACTTTTAGGAATTCATTCAAAGGCAGAGGGAAAATCCGGGGACAAATATTTTAGTCCAGCTAACTGGGACCATATGGAATACGTAGCCTATTTAAAATATCTCCATGAAACCCATTCCATCTCGGTTAAAGCTAACATTTCCTATATATTTGGGGGGCTTTCCGTAACATAAAGTTGACAATTTAAATCACAACGTCTTCTCCTTTTCCCTTAGGTTGCAGCGGAGTGGTGCGGAGTTCCTGTCTGCTTTTCATAATGCCATATCATGTGAAGTTCGGAGCATTGTGTGACTGGCCGTAATGACAGGTCCGGATTATTAAATTACTGTCCAACATGAAATAGATCCGTTTTACACAAATAAAGTTTAGCAAGGCTTATTAAAATTGTTTTTAAAAATCACAAAAAATAATTATATAGAAGGAAAAACAAATTACAGCTGTGTTTACTTGGGACGGTTGGATTCGATGGTGATGGAACTTTTTGAGCAGTGGACTGACAAAAGCACAGGGAAATGTAGAACTATGACGAACTCAAATCATGTGTTCCTTTTCATCAGAACTTGTTTAGAAGCGTTTTTGTATTTATTCGTTTTGGATTAGTTGCTGGTTTTTGTTAAAACTGCACCCTTAAACAATTATTTTTGTTTTCCGCTCCCATTTACTGCAGCCAATAAGAAATGCAGAAGGTTAAATAGTACAGTTTAAAGTTCGGTAAACAATGTATGCCAACACATTCCATAACAAAACGCACAGATATAGAATCAGTTCAGCAAGGTAAATACATTGTTATGGTAAATATCCAAATCACTAAATGGATAGCCTAATATTAAAGTCCACGCTTGCTTAATGGCCCTGCAAGAATTTCGCCTGGAAAAATACAAAAAAATAATTATATATATATATATATATATATATCATATAAAAAATATATATCATATTAAAATCAATAATAATAATAATAATAATAATAATAGCCCACATGCTAAACAGTTCTAAAATGCTCTAAAATACAAATGTGTGCTTTAAAAATACGTGTGTGTGAGCGAAAAGATGTAGCCTAATTTTGTCTCAGTTGAACATTTATGTACTAGCCTACAATGAGAGAACATACAACGTAAATTTAATACAACGTTTTTTTATTATTATTATTAATAATTTATAGTTTTAATTACTTTTATTTTTGGACACAGTTGAACGTGAAATTAATTACACAGTTGTCATTTTAAGTGTGGTGTTGAGAATATGTACTATTTTCAAATATGGTTGTGTTTATTTTTTATATTCATTGGTCTTGATTATTGAATTAAACCTATTGTTGAACTGACAGTATATCCGTAGATGTTAATTAGATTAAAGTTGTAAAATGTCAGGAAATGTCTATATCTTGTTTTATTCTTAAAAAATGAAAACAAATCTGGGTTTGTTTGATTCCTTGATGGTGAGAACACGTGTTTCCTCTTATAATCCTAGTCGCACTCCGTGTTCTGCTGAAACAGGAGACTCCAATCGAATTGAGCGCCAGGTTCGGTTACCATTAAGGAAGTCTGCCTTGATCAGCTGTAATTGCTAACAACTCCGATCATTTCCGAAATTCGGCCAAACGCTTCCATAACCTTATGGTGAAAGAGAATTTGTCTGCATTTACACGTATCCGGGGAATAAGCGGTTTGTTCCAATTTAAATTTCTATTGGTGTTTAACCGAATTCCAATAGGTCTGTATGAATGCCTGTTATCCTGTTGTAAAACCTGAGCTCAAGAAATCCTGCGCTCTTTTGATGTGTGCTCTAGGCTCAACACTTAATTAACAGGTTTATTTTCTAAGATTAGTCTTCTGCATTGTAAGAGGTAATTTGTGGAGGCTGTGAGTTATAACCTGTTATAACCCTTATTTTTGTGATATTTTTGACACTGCATTGGTAGTTATAACTGATTCACTTATACTCACCACTGTGTATACTTTTGTCCAATTAAGTTATTTTTGTGTTTGCTAGATGTCTTTAACCTGCAGAAGTTCGTTGATCCAACGTGACGTTGCTTTACCAGAAATGGACAAAAATAACGTGGAATGCATCACATTAGCCTACATGGTATGTATAGGCCTACAGGACGATTGCTCTACACATCATTCACAGATGGCAAAAATAAACATTCCAGACAACTGCAGTCTAGTTCCTGATCATGTTTCATTGGGCCCAGACAAATGATCTCTCTCTCTCTCTTACTTGTGTACACACTTTACATATTATATTACATTCACAATGTAAGGGGACTATTTTTTTAATTATTATTTGTTATTATAATTGTCATCTTGTGAGTGCAGGCACTGTATTTTATATTATTTATTTTTTGGTGGAGGGGGGGTCAACATAGCTCTCACTCCTATTGATCACTTTGCTTCTGATGTCACTGTTTGCATTAGCTGCATCTTGGCTTGCCCTACAGCCATTCCTGTTTTATATGTATGACATCAGCATCTGTGACTGACTGGTTTCTGAGGGTTTTACCCAAACGTCTATGGGCCTGATTTACTAACACCTTTAGCGGGTGCAAAACCATTTAGCATGCGCAAAACCAAGAAAATGACCTAAAAGGTCTTGCGTCCGCTAAAGGTCTTAGTAAATATGCGCTTAGCCCTATGTGTATTAGATCAGTAATGGATGTAATACCTGGTTATTTATTGACCTTTTTTGAGGTGTGTGTGTGTGGGGGGGGGGGGGGGGGACTAGCTTGTACTCTCCGGTGCCTGGCTGAGATCTGAATTCCAGATCTGAACCCTGAATGATTACATAGTATTTCCTTGATACATACTGGCATGAGCTGCAGCAGGCATACAACCCTGTCTTTTTTCTCCGACCAGAGATGTTTGATGGTTATTTGTGTTGTTCCTTGGTGTCAGTCAGCTGCGATGGTTGCTTGACGATCTTGCCTGAAATCAAAGCTTCTGCATGGACCTTCCCACTGTAAACACCAGCCAGCTCTGCTGCTTGCTTTCCAGCTACACGGCTGCTCTGAGGAGGCTAATTGCACACAGCAGCCTACCCAGGATGTTGGCGTGGAGGGGGGGGGGTGTATGCCTTTGCCTCATTGCTGATTAGAAACGACGTCTCCCACCAATAGTTTGTTTTAATGCTTCAAGCTGACATAGAACAGAGTGCGGAGAGTTTCCCAGGCACCTTGCGTGTGGAACGGGATGCCCGTTGCCTCGCAAGCTCACGGGGGCAAGCCAGGCCGCCTTCCCGTTTTTTGGAACATTGGGTAGAAGGCGCTGGGCAGGGTTTGTCAGGGACGCCTTAGAAGTCTTTACATCACTCAAGTTTGATATGATTCTGCTTGCAGGTTTTTCTCTGTTTATTCATTTTGTCAAAATGTTCAGTTGTGTGAGGTGTTTCATCCAGGGTGGTAGGAGTGGTGACATTAATGCACCCTGTCCACTGACAGCAGCATTTGAAGCTGACATTGGAGTTGGCCTCAGACCCACGCGCCCCATCCAATTCCAATAAAGCAGTGTCAGACCTGTGCTTTGTGCTGAACAGTTAAATGTGGAGTACCCATGCCTGCCACAAGGGGGCACAAAGAGAGAAAAAAAAGTTTGGGGGTAGCAGAGTCAGTAATTCAACTCAGCAATCTAGCCAAAGGAAAATGTGCCATTGTAACTTGCCCAGATATACATACCATTTTAGTAATCCATTATCTCAGTCCTGAGGATCTGATAGATGGTATGCCACTGGTCTTATGTTAAGTGCATTGTTTTTACGTAAGAACTGGACATTGAATGCTAAATGCTGCCTCATTATAGTGACATCAAGGAAAAGAACTGCACAGAAAAATAATAAGTGATTGTTCTCCTTTAATTAAAGGCTGTGTAAGAAATGTTAGTGTGCAGAGGCCAGTCGTATCTCTCTCTGTCCTGGAGTTCATAGACCATGCCATCCAGGTGGAACTCATGGGCTATTAAGTACAGACCTTTTGATTATTGGGGTTTCGTTAACAGGGAATTGTTGTAAAAGAGCATGCATGCTCAGTCAACCTACCCTGTATAAATAAAGGTTAATAATTAAGTGCTGAACATTTTCCAAGGCCTGCGTCCACATGTGTAAAGTCTGTATAATCCCTTCAAAGTTGCCTTTTGTCATGCTATCCTCCCCCTTGGCTTAATTTTGTGAAAATCACTTCAGAGTGTAAGAAGAAAGACTCTAGTCCTGTTACATTACATTACATTACAGGCATCTTATCCAGAGCGACTTACACAACTTTGTGAAACAGCAGGCACCTGAAGGACAATGTTACGGGGCATAAAGAAAGAATCACAAAAAGAAAAGTCATAAAATTCACTTTGACTAATGAGGTCCAGTGTGTTGAAAATGTTTTAGCTGAACATATGTTAAAACATACATAAATAATGGGAAAATTAAATCAAATAGAAGTGAGTAAAGCTTGTAGTTATGTTCTTTGCCAATAGCCTCATTTAAAATAATATTTATGTGTGCATATGAACCCGCAGGCATGTTTGGACCCGCCTCTAATGCTGCTTCAGAGATGATTGATTGCCCCTGGCTTCAGTGTTAACTGAGCTGGAAATAGCAGGGAAGTCCAAACGCAGGCTGTAGAGGTGGGCCTTCAGTCTGCAACTGCATCAGAAGATGGCGAACGCTTCTGCGGTCCTGACCGCCATGGGAAGTTCATTCCACTAATTAAAGGTATAGACTATCAAATGAGGTAAGGAGGCTGTGGCATGAGAGTGCTTGGGAAGGTTGTAGACATGTTGCGAAGCTACATTCTGGTCATACAGGGTAGACCTCAACTGGCAGCCCAATTATTCAACTGTATCATTGGACCTTTGGCCGTTGAGAAGAAAAAATAGCTGTCCAGATGTATGAAAACTTATGACTATATCCACGTCTGAATCTGCACTGTGTCAGCATACCTACCACTAGTGTCACAATAATAAGTAAAAGCTACACATTATAAAGCATATATTTTGTACATTACTATACATCTTATCCCCCTGCCCACCCCCAGGAAGGAATGGTTGAATAAGGTTGAACCCTCAGGCTTCCAGAAATCTGGCAATACCTCCCATTCGTGCATCTTAGCAATGAGCGTCACCGATATTCCTTAGAGCTATGGTTTTGCAGGGTCGGACGGCAGATTAGTCCGGGTTCATATCTCTCCATAGTGCAAGCAATCTCGGTGTTTCCAAAAATCATACACATATGCCAGCAGGTAAAATGTCAGCTTTACCTGGTGCAGTGTAAACAGTGGCATTGAGGCTGCATGTTGTATCCTCTCTGGTGTTAAAGGGGACTAATGATAATGTCATCATTCTTTTCTTGTGGGAAAATCACTGGTGTGTTGTTGGAGTTGTTTGATGTGAGAGAGGTTTTAGAGTAGACGTAATGAGTCACCCTTGGGAAAGGGCTGTAAATAATATAATGTATCTTCATGGCCCAACTTCCAGGCCTAAAAATAGTTTCACCCTGGCATTAGCACGGACAGAGAAGTGAGTGCATGGGGTTGGTCTTTGAGGTGCTCTTTGATGTAAGATATGGCCAGTTGAGTGTTTTTGCTTTTAAATCCAAGGCTGAAATGCCAGTGATACTTAATTTGGATACTCTCACCAGGGGCCCACAGCGTTAGTCTAAATGAATGGTCCATGTGCCCATGTGTGGTTTAGCTGCCAGGTCCACTGGAGGGATCAGGAGGTGGGAAGAAGGTGATGCTTGTGGAACTGGGCTTGCAATTCTAAAAATGTGTGTTTGATTGCTTTGTAAGGTCTTTCATACCCTCAGCATGGCTCTTAAGCTGTATTGCTTCAGTAAATATCCAACTGAATAAATGGTTGGCATATAAAATAATGTAAGCTGTGTAAAATGCTCAGGATAGGAGCATCTGCTAAATGCCTAATTTATTTATTTAATATTTATTTTTAAAAGGGCTAACCTGGCTTTATTGAGCTGTGCTAAGCTCTGATCTGCAGGATGCAGGCTCTTGCCACAAGTATGTTGTGAATTATCCATCAGGAATGGTCTCAGAACCAGAACATTACATCTCTCTCTCTCTCTCTCTCTCTCTCTCTCTCTCTGTCTCTCTCTCTCTCTCTATCTCTATCTCTCTCTCTCTCTATATATCTCTCTCTCTCTCTCTCTCTCTCTCTCTCTCTCTCTCTCACACACACACACACACACACACACACACAATATGCCCCCCTTCCTGTCACCTTCTCTTTCCAAACACTAACCCCCCTCCCCATTTTTTTCAAACTCCTAATGTGTTACCCCTTTTTCTGGCATACATAGAGTGGGTGGTGCATGACTGTGGTCTGAGAAACAAATACAAGATGAAATTGATAATGAAAATCAGACTTTGCATGCAAACCATCAAAAAGCCACAAAGAGGACAGAAATTGATGCCATGGTTGCCTGTTCCTTCTCTCCAATCTTCCTCCATGTATCTACCCTTATGGAAAAGAAATATACATATATATATATTTTTAGTGGTTCTTCATATTTCGGATGACAACTCCTGGGAAGTATAGATTTTTTGGTGTACATATTTGCTTGTTTTACATGCCTTTCAGACTGTGTTAAAAATATGGTCACATTTCACTGGTGAAAAAGGGGTTGTCCACATCCTTTATATTGTGGCCACACATTGTTTCCAGCTTGGTTAGAGTTATGTCATCACTTATTGATTCCTACCTGGTGAAAAGCGAAACCCATTTGGTATCATTGTGCTGCCCAAAAACCGTTGCGGCATACTGTAATTCACGTGTCACTCTGTGGCAGCGCAGGAGCTGTGTAGGCGTCCGGACACTCGGCCTTCTGCTGAACACTTCCAGGCCACCGTCTGCCGCCTGACATAGGCCGGGGTGTCCCGGGGCTCCGGGAAGGGAGGATGGGGGGCGCTTTTGTAGGGAGTACCCACAAGGGGAAAGCCAACCCAGGGTTAAAACAGCACAGGCCTAATGACTGCAAAAATGCCTTGGGCCGCTGGTGCCACAGGCACATCCTTGCCATTAATTCCTCCCAAAGTGGGAATTTCAAGTTTCTCAAGCAAGTAAGACGTTTGGTTATTTGATGTAATCTTTATATCTGTGCTTGAGCTTGTTGATTAGATATGATGAGTTTTGGGACGTGGTTAATGAAGATGGTGGGATGGGGCTATCTTAGTGGTATTGCTGAAGATGGAATTGCCTTTGCCTGGTTAAGGTACTTGAAGTGAATATGTTTCTCACCATTTCCTGAGTTAAAGAGGGTGATCCTAGGTTCTGGTGCTATGGGACTCAGCATGGCACGGTTCATCGAGTAGGGCGTGTTTTTGGAGTCTGTTAAATGGGGTTTGATGATGGGGTCTGGCCCAGCTTGAGTCCTGAGGTACCCTGGGGGAGCACCTCTTACCGGGATGATAACTGCACTGTGAAGTTTGCTGCTGTGGCTGGGAAAAGCAGTCTTGGCGGGGACTGAGACTGTTGTGACCAGACATCATCAAAGTCTTTCCATTATGGTTATTATTATTTTTAGATCTCCTCTATAAACGGGGGGTTTTCATATATCTGGCTGTGGTTTGTGAAAAAAATTGAGAGAAATAGAAAGACGGGGGAGCAAAGAAAAAATGTGGGAAAAACCTGGCACGGCCGCAAAAGCGTTTAAAGCAACATGCGAAAAAGCAGCAGTTCTTTAACATTTAGCTTGTCATTTTTATTTGCCTCTTCAAATAGCTGCAGCACGCAGGCTTTCAGCCGGTGCCAAGTTCGAATGGGTGATGGCTGAAGAGCCAGGGGGCTCTGGCCAGGATTTGCACGCTTATTATCGTTGCGGCATACTGTAATTCACGTGTCACTCTGTGGCAGCGCAGGAGCTGTGTTGGCGTCCGGACACTCGGCCTTCTGCTGAACACTTCCAGGCCACCGTCTGCTGCCTGACATAGGCTGGGGTGTCCCGGGGCTCCGGGAAGGGAGGATGGGGGGCGCTTTTGTAGTGAGTACCCACGAGGGGAAAGCCAACCCAGGGTTAAAACAGCACAGGCCTAATGACTGCAAAACTGCCTTGGGCCGCTGGTTCCACAGGCACATCCTTGCCATTAATTCCCCCCCCAAAGTCGTAATTTCAAGTTTCTCATGCAAGTTTTGTAACATATATTTTTTCCCTACACAATTTCCCTAAAATTGCAGAACATGAGTATCTGGCTGCTAATATAATGGCAGCCATGTCTCTTAAAATCTATAATATATGTCACTGTTGTATTGAGAAAATTCTGAATAATTGTTGCAAGGCTTAAGTCCATTTTAGCCTTTAAATTGTCTTACCATCTGAGTTATGGCCTTAGTGAACCCAAAAAGCATAGGCGAAGCATAAACTTTCCTGTTGGGGGTGGAAACCTGTGAGCCTGGCATGAACTTTTTTTTTATTGCAGCTTCAGCCTGTTGCTAAAAGATGCACTACCATAGGCTAGACTCTGTAGAAAGAATGTAATTGAGCTTGTACAATTAGCAATATAAACATGTAATATGTATTATTCTAGCTTCACATCACTGTAGCTGTTTTACTGCTATGCTAAGGTACACAGATTCTGACATTTTCCGCACACACTGCAATCCAATAATTGCCATGATTAAAGAGAACATCTCAGATTATGTTGCCACACAGTCACTGAGACCAAGCACAGTCATCTGGCCAAATAACCTATTACACGCAAGACAATCGCATAGCCTTTTAGCCAGATGTGATTGTTCATAGCGCTAGGCTACTTAACCAAGGTAAATCAGTAGCAAAGCATTCTACCAACCGGGCCTGCGTTATCGACTATCATGGTACAAATCAGCTGAAAGGCACTAATTGGCTACAGCGAGCTGGTATAAAATCAGTATTGTGACTCTGCATTACCTGTAGAATAATTCCAAGGCCAGCAAAATAGCTTCTTCTGTTGAACTGAACGGTGACCCACTTCATTTTAGTATATGTGTACGCGTTGAAAGATCTTGTCCCTCCATCTGCCAGTGACTTTATGATAGGTATTGGTCTGCCCTAGTTTTAGATTCTAGATAACATTACCTTATGATACTCGCTACAAGGCTACCTGCTAGCTAACTGCCTAAAAAACATTATATCTAGCTAGCTATAGGAGACAGTAATGTGAACGCCTACCCGCTGCTAATAATTAATAAGATAGTGCACATTTTTTTTCTGAGATCAAAAAAAAGTGTGCACTGCGGAAGTGAGCAGCAGTTGGTTAAGTCAAGTGATCCAGCAGCTTTTGATTGGTCAGCATGTTTTCTGCTGCTTTTTTGTGTGAAAACTGATTGGTTGTGCATTCCAATACACGATGGCCATGCAGAGCTTAACCTTTCATGTTTTCCAAGGGAAAACAAAAATCTTGACCTATGGTTCAACTAAATTCAGGTCCCTAGGCAACGATGTTTACCACTACGCTCCAATTACTGGGCCTGGGCCCATAATGCTATAGTGTGGTGTCACGCCTGAGCATAACACAGCATAAGCTACTTTGTGGAAACTTGCGAAATAGAAATAAATATGGCACACATATACACCAAACTTCTTATCTAGCTCTGGGTTGATGTAACCAAGATATTTGAATATTTTCCCATAAGAAAATAAGAATAAGAAAATGAGTCAGGAGAAACAACCCTTAAAGTTATTAATCTATATCTACTGCATATCTGGCATCATAGTGATGGTTTGAGGCTCGTTTGATACCCCAGACTCCTGATGACTTACTAGCCAACCATGTGTTCCATACTATTCCTGTGTAATTTACAGCTTAATCTAGTCCCACCCCCCAAATTTCCATATAGATTGATTCAAATGCTGAGGTTATAGTATCGCTTGTAAGAGTACCTTAAAATAAGATATCAAGAGTATTTTGATGTTGTTGGGTCACATATATCAGGAAGTCATGGCATGCAAAGGATATGCAACCAAATATTAAATATGATGACTTTAAGTGTGTGTTCATTTGTCCAATTGCTTTTGGTGCCCTAAAATTGGGGGAACTATGTGTAAAAATGGCTACAATTTCTACACAGTTCACCTAATATGGATGTAAAAACCCTCTCAAATTAAAGCTGAAAGTGTTGACTTTAACCTCATAGTCACTGTTCCATTTTAAATCCAATGTGCTGGAGTACAGAGCCAAAACAACGCAAAATGTGTCACTGTCTTAATACTTTTGGAGTGCACTGTAGCTACAGCGAGAATGAAGGAAGCAGGTGAACTACTGACAATCAGTGTGGTGCACAGAAGTGTTTTTATACAACTGTGTGGTGTAGTGTAAAATATTGTCTGATGTTTTGTCGTGTAAAATTTTGTCCGGGGTGCCTTCAGGATCTCACTTGCGGTGCACAACACACATAATTTTTTGTCACTTTATTTCCAGTGTCTGTGTGAAATGATACCACAAAGTGAACATACACTATAAAATGTATTTCATTGTTTTCGCTCACATAGAGATATTATTGTGTTCTATGCGCTCACATCAGGATGTGTTAGCTAACCAGCACATTGTACAACTGAGATTAAGAAATTGGCCAGACTTAGTGATCGATTAATGAGCTAATGTTAGCTACTGTTTATCCCACCCACAGTTCCTGGTTAGGAGGGTTGATGAACTGTCTCCATGGCAGTCTCCTGGAACACTGATAGAAGCTAGGAAGCTAGTCGCTAGTGAAAACTAGCATCCTACTGTCTTTATGGCAGTCTCCTGGAACACAGAGAAGCTAGGAAGCTAGTCGCTTGTGAAAACTAGCATCCTAGCTACTGTCTTCATGGCAGTCTCCTGGAACACTGAGAGAAGCTAGGAAGCTAGTCGCTTGTAAAAACTAGCATCCTACCTACTGTCTTCATGGCAGGCTCCTGGAACACTGATAGAAGGTAGAAAGCTAGTCGCTAGCTAGCTTTTGTCAGTGTTCCCCTCCCAAACGTACTATTTTTACCACTAGAATTACCAGCTGGTTTCCACCTGTAGTGTGTTACCTTATATTATTATTATTATTATTATTATTATTATAATAATAATAATAATTATTATTGCTCTGGAGTAGGTCGGAGTTATTCTGTCCAGAGGTAGGCTACAACCTTAGCTACAACCTTACCTCCACCAGGTGACCGAACATGAACCCTGGGCTAGATAATGTGACCTTTGGCCAGTAGTGATATTATGGTTGTGACAGCAGAAAAATGAGGGTTTGTTTCCCAGTGCGGGAATCTTTTTAAGCCAATTACAGAAACGGTTATTAAAATACAGTAGGTTCGTGCTTTGTGGTGCTATGGAAAAGACACTGCAACCACAGTAAAGCATGAATTCTTATGAAGTGCACCCTAAAGCAATGGTTTTTGACAAAAAAAACACACACTTCTGTAGGTTAACATCTGCTATGAAAATGGTCCAACAACTACCTATTTTTTTTGCCCACATAAGTTTATCTTCAGTTCCTTTTGTGAGTCTGGGGAAAACTGATCATTTGCTTCAGTAATTTGGGATCAACAAATAGCTTGCAGATGTAATGTGAATGCAAACAGACAAGAAGGCCCGTTGTATCAAAACAGATTAGGGGATGTCTCCTCACTGTGACGAGTCAGTGTTTTTCTATAAGGCCACAGCGGTCGTTCAAGTTCTTCTTGGTAAGTGTTTATCTCCCACTTCCTGAACAGCAAGCAAGCAGAAAAAAAGACTTGTCTTCAATTATACCCTTTCTACAGAGATGATCCCAGGAGAAACCCACAGAGTGCCACTGTCACATCTGGCCACAGAAGGGGATTATCTTGATGAGTACGTCTTGGCAGATTTCACCCCTTTTTATTTATTCATTTTCTGGTGTGGAAGGGGAGCAGAGGGATAAAAAGTTTTTCGAAACTACGCAGACACTATAATTTAAGTCCTGCCGAAATGTGGAATCAAAAGACAACATGCTATTTCAATCAAGAACTGTACCCGCCCCCCCCCCTCCCGCTAGTGTTCCCTGCCAGAGTGCGGTCTCTCCTCTGAACGCTTTAATTTCTTGTGGTTCCACTTTTTATCAAGGCCATGCAAAATGATTTATTAGAGGGGGCCAGCCTATATTTTTAGAAAATAATCCTTCTGTCACTGTTAATAAAGCTATCCGTTCACAGCTGAGGGGGAAGCCGTCTCTGGAAACGGGCTGAATCGTCTCGCAAAGACCTCTTTAAGGGATTAATGTCGAAGCTAAACAATGGGGGAGAGACTGAAGCTGGACTAAAAATGGCCGTTTGGAATTGCGAAAAGATGGCCAAGGCCTGGGCCCCATCTAACTGTGGAAGCCCCACCCCCGCCTGTGCACAATCAACCCGCCTAAATCTAGCCGTTGGATGCGTCTACTGAGAATTAATTTATGCATCACACTCACATTGACGCTATGCCCAGATTTAAATATTTCCGTTGATCAGATTAATTAGCGTCATCATTACCTCTTTACACCATGTAGCAGCACACAGAGAGTTTACAGATAATAGAGATGGCAGCTTTAAGCCTCTTGTTACGAATTCAGTAAGTTATGGAAAGAGCTGTGTGGGCTGTCACGAGAGCTTTTAAAAAAATGGATAGATATCATTGCCCTTAGGTCATTGGTGGAAGTTTGCTCTGTAGCAACCGCGGTGAATTTTAGGTGGCAAGCAGCTACTTTTTGGTGAATAAGTAAAATGATTCCACTCCCCCTTCGCTTTTGGTGAAGGCTGTGTTCTTTTGTGAAGGGTTATGAAGAGTACTAAATGCACTCCTGAAGGTGCACAAATGCGCACATGCCTGACGAAGGTCTATGTGACCGAAACGTTGCACTTATTTTATGTCGTCTCACGGTGTGGGTCCTTTTCATTTACTTTTGTGAAGGATGCCATTGTGGTAACGATCTATAGAGATACCTGTGGTCTTTCGAGCATGTGGCTTTGACAGTTGTGGCTTTCTGTTGTGGAATGCCACAGAATTAGACGATAACAGTTAGTACCTGTATACATACACTCAAAAATCAGGGTTTTTAACATTTTATTTCTAATTAATTTATACTGCCTGTTAAGAGCAAGGGCACTAACAACTGTATGACTTTTATGTGTATGGGTCCTCATGGAAGTGTATAGCTATAGGATGTAGGATCTTTTACGCTTCAGATGCACCCTTCAGTGGGAAAGTGTGTGTCTAGTTAATGTTTTTGCCTGAAGTTATATCTTATTTCTGCCTCACTGAGATCTTTTCCAGCCCATCAACTGAAGCAGATGGCCATAAAGCCATGAAGGCCATGATGATTGGCAAAACACCGGGAGCTGTCTCCTTGTACAATATATTGTGCTACACAATAAACAGAAATCCCATGTCACGTTTATCAACACAACTACTCCACCAAAAACTACCATAGATGGAGAGGCACTATATACTTTATTTACCTTGGAAGCCTCATTAGCAGTGATAATGGTGTCAATAAGGTCATCAAAGCCTCAGCAAAGCCAGTGGTGCAATTAGTCCCGTCTGGAGATTGAAATAATGCAACTGCAAAACTAAGATCAGGCTTTTCAAAAGCAATGTGAAGTCACTGCTTCTGTATGTAAACCTGAACATGAGCAAGACCACGACTATTGACAATGGCTGCGTTAGCAAGATCTGCAACATCCACTGGCCAAGATCACAAATGAGGACCTGTATGTGCAAGACCAACTGCAACATCAGTCTTGGGTCCTGAGACATTCCCGCATGCCCTCATATACCAAATATGCAGAAAACGACTGCCAATTCAGTGACTGTCACTGAACACATGGAAATGTTGTCTTTGAATGGTGCTGGCTGCATCTCTGTTCACATCACGCCCCATCTCTTTACCACACACACACACACACACACATGCACGTATGCACACACACAAACACATGCACGTACGCGCACACATGCACGCACACTCACACACGCGAGCACACACACACACACACACACACACACACACACATGCACGTACGCGCACACACGCGAGCACACACACACACACACACACACACATGCAGACACACACTCACTATCCTCGGTCGCTGATGAGGCTTCACCCACCCCACCCCCCGCAGGTGTAAATAATCCCAGCTGCCTGGTCAGAGTTCAGGGCGGGACTGTGTCAGACACTGCAGCGTTTGTCTTGCTCCGTCTCCCCTGCTATGCGTTGCGCGGCACTAGTGCGTCCAGGACCGGACCGGTGGCCCTGGAACAACAGGGCAGTGTGTGAGCCGGCCATCTCCTGCCCCGCTGTCATTCTCTGGGGGGTACGGGGAGACTGGGGGTGCAGTAGAGACTCGGTCACTCTGAAAGCCCGGCTGTGTATGATAATGGGGATGAAAGGGAGACACACGATCCGGCCCGGCGGCCGGGGCCTGTTTGGGTGACATCATGCCGCCGCCCCCCTCTGGTTCCAATCAGCCGCGTATATTTTTCCAGTTAATGACGGCTAATAGATTAATTATTTGATTAAAAAAAGAAAACGAGTCACATGCATACCAGCTTGGCGTGGACGTTTGCGAAAGTCTCTCCCCCCCAATCAAACGTCGATGAAATTAGCGCTCGCTAACAACATCCTGAGCAGGAATCATATCGGGCTTAGCCGTCTTAAAGCACAGGAAAGGCCTTCAAGACACACACTGCCTGCGATCTCCCCCCACCCACCCACACACGTACATTACCTACACAAACGCAGGCCATTTTTCTCCTCCCTGGAGCACGGCGCACTCTTTCGCTCCTGCTGACCTTTGACTCGGGCACACAGAGCAGAGGATGGCAGCTCCTCCCCTCTCCCGTCTGATCACGTATCTGTTTGACTTTATGACACCATCGGGGCTCACACTCCATCAAGCCAATCATGCACTAACATCAAATGACAATAAATATATAATATGTCAAATTTATATGTAAAAAGAGAGGAATTTAACATTGACCAAAATAAATTCAAGCAAATGGTGGATCTGTCTGTTTTCCATTTAAATTACCACCCACTTGGAAAAAAATAAATCCTCAATTGGGGTATTACTAGAAAAAAATAATTGGAAAAGCAAATGGCCTGCAGTGAACGAGGAGGAGGGGTGTGTGGGTGTCTTTCCACTCTGATGGGAGAAGGGAAAGTAGCCAAATAATCATACACACCTACACACAACCCTACCATCAGCACACTAAAACACATCAGAGAGAGAAAATCCTGTCGCCAATAAACAATTAAATATCAATAAAAATTGAAGTAAGAATGCATGCAGCATCTGGAGTGGTCTCATCTGATGAGCACATTTGGCTAAGGCTAATGAGGATGTGTAGGGAGGCTCTTTTTAGTCACCTACTGTATCGGTTGTGCAGGCTGTAGTTATTCAAGCAGACTTGTCACAGTGACCTGAAATCACCAGCTGGTGCCTCAGTCTTGTTCAGGATCAGACACATTGACTTGGGCCTTAGTGTGTGTGTGTGTGTGTATATATATATACTGTACGTGTGCTTGTGTGCTTATGAGTTTGTTCAGGAGTATAATGTGGCTGTTCTGCACACTTGATCTGGTGTCTCCTGGCTCAGCCTGCTGCTGTGGTCCCAGAGATCTTTTTAAAACTGCAGCGGTTTTTGAGTTCACCCAAAGAGGCCCGTGTGGCTGAAAAGAAAACCCTATTTCCAGCCTTATTGGATAAGAATTCCCCACTGGCTGCTCTCGGTGCTCCAGAGCACTGCTGGGAACTGCTGCACTCTGCCACTGAAGAGATGGCGGTTTGGCACGAGACCGTCTGCCTCGGTTTTGCGTGTGTGTGCATGTGTGTGTGCCTGCTTGTCTGTGCATCTTATGTGTGTGTACGCACGTGTGCACGATTTACTGCTCTTTCCATTCTGAACAGCGCTTCGTACAGAATGCTACAGTGGTTTTATGATGCAGCAACCTGAAAATGTCCCCGAGTGGCTGGTTGTGTGTCCGATAGCCATGCGCGCAGTGCTGAGTCAAAGTCAGGTCTGCGGAAACAGATACTGATTCAGAGTGCCCGTTCTTCTGGAAAGCAACATGGGAAAAAAACTGACAACGTTCTCTCAGTCCGTCTGTTTGCTGCTCTTTGTTGCTACGCAACGTGCTCAGCTTTCCACATCCTGTGCGCTGTGCCGACGGCACTGCGGCGCAATGTCTGTCATCTGAGGCGCTCTGCGTCCTCTTCCCTTGTTCATGTGTTTCCATTTTCAGTCTCTTCGTGGCGCCTGCCCCGATGGTTTCACAGTCATTCGGTTATGAGAAGTGGCCACCGTTTATGGGAAGGGACAGGACACTTCTTCTCAGGTTTCGGTGTAGAAGGAGCAGGAGGATGTGGATACAGGCGTAGGTGTGAGGGGATGTTCCCAAGTTTTGCCGACTTCAGCTACTTCGTCATCATAATTTGAGACTTCACATTTGTTAGTGATATTGACATAATGAAGCTTTTCTTTATGTAAAGAAGGCATGGCAGTATGCATTTATGTCACACAGGTATATACAGAAATGTAGACAAAAAGAAATGTGATAATCAGCACCCTCTGGTTTGCCAGTCCTCCACCTGGTGATCTCAGAAAGTATACCTTTTTGAAAGTAATTTTGGGGACTTTCTGCTTTGAGGTTTGTAGCACTGGATGGCCTTGCTTTCATTGCTAATGTTTCCATGCAGCACCTACCTAAGATGCCCTGAGTAGCCCTGTGAAATATCCAAGCACCTGTATGTGCTGTAGGGCCTCCTGCTCTTGTGTATCTGCAGCCAGTCTAAAGTATCCAGGTCTGTAGTTGGCTATGATGTTGGGAATGTCGCCCCCTGGTGGCTAATTGTGAGGCTGCACAGACATCCGCTCCCCCTGATCTGTAGGGCTCCGTGTGTGGACCTGCAAAAGATGAAGTCAGGCTGAGAGAGGCCGTTGGTCTGGAAGTGATTTCATAGAAATGCAATGCGAATGGACCCCTTCCAGCAGTGTAAAGTCAACATGGCTGTATGCTGGCTGCACCACAGTCTTCATGCAATGGTCTGGAGCGGGTTTTTTGATGAAGTAATTTCCCTGGAGTTTAACACTTAGAAAACACACAAGCCATCCTTCGTGGACCCTTGGAAATCAGTCCTGTTTTTCATTCTCCTCCATCTTTCGCTCAGTCTCTCTCCCTCTTTCTTTTTCTTTTTCTATTCCCTGCTTTCCTCGATGTCTTTCATCAGTTTCACATGGCTCCCTGCACTGCCGGCTTGGACAGTGTTCGAATGAGGACTTTCTGTCATGAAGCAATGTGTGTTCTGAAACAACAAAATGTTATCAAATGGGATTTCATGTTTTTGGACACCTACAGAATTTATGAACAATATTCCTCTTTCTGAGACCGGCCACCTCTAGAAATGCGCATGTCCTCTTCTTGCTAATGATCCCCATCTCTAACACCAGTGGAAAATACCTCCCGACTGACCCACCCTGCTCATTAATATGTATGTCCCATTGTCCCACCAGTCACTCCTGAAACCTCCATGTTGGGCCCAGTCGCCCGTGCTGAGCTGGCGCTGTGTGGGTGTGCTCCCAGTGTGGCGTTTGGCCGTCGATCTCAGCGGCTTGTTCGCACACATTTCCGCCGTTGTCAGCTGGAGGTGGTTTAGCGGTTTCTTGTCTGCGGCCTCTGTAACTCATTATCAGCGCAGGGCGATGACGGGAGGATGCTTTGCTTGGCGCGAGATGCGCTCTGCGGAGGCTCGGGTGTCAGGGAGCACGCCAGAGCGGACGCCCTTTGAAGCTCCCTCCCTGTCCCGCAGCTGCTCACAGCCTGAGCCCCCCTCCTCCTCCTCCTCCTCCTCCTCTTCTCCCTTCCTCATTTCCTTTTCCCCCTGTTCTCTCGCTTATTTCCCTCCTTGGCCTACTGTCTCCCCCTCACCTCCCCTCTCTTTCCCCCCCCTTCCATCTATTCTCTCCCCTTCATTGTCACCTCTTCCCCCCTGATTGAGAGGTTTGGGCAGTACTACTGCGGGAGTAAGGGTGATGTAGAGACGGCGATGTACAGGGGGAGGATATGGCCTTTGGAGGAGTACAGGGTGAACTCATGACTTGGTAGAGGCTGCCCAACCCTGTTCCCGGAGATCCTGTAGGTTTTCACTCCAACCCTAATGAAGCCCACCTCATTCAACAGCTAGATATCTGGTTAAGCTGCTCATTAGTAGAATCAGATGTGCCAAATTAGGGTTGAAAAGAAAACCTACAGGAAGGTAGATCTCCAGGAACAGGGTTGGGCAGCCCTGCGGAAGAGTATAAAAGCCTGTCAACAGCCACTGCCGTCAACCCACTGAATTCATTGTTTAGTTACGTCATTATTGTACAAGGAAAAGTATGTCAAATGGAACATCAACTCTGAGTGAACTTCAGCTGAATTATCTAAGCTCTGATTTACATCTCATGTAATTGGTTATCCTGGCTAATTCCCTTTAATCATAATTCAGACGAGTGATGTGTGATGTCACAGGTTATCTCAATAAACTTTCTTTATGTTTATTTATCCTTCAATTTACTTGGGAAAAACCAAATTAGATATTTTACAACGGGGGCCTGAAAAAAATAAATCTGACATAAAAGTTACAGACAAAATCAACAATAAGAATGACAAAACCATCCAGGGATGAGAAAGTTGTGTAAACAGGAGAAAAATTTGCCCCCTTGAATCTATGAAATGTACTAGACTCTGGTGCTTGATTTGAGTCTTATTTCAATGAGTTGTCATCTGCATCTTGCAGAGATTAAACACCTAGACCTACACACAGTAACTTGCATACATATAGGTTTATATCGGTTACATTGGGCCTTAGAGCAATCGTGGAGAATAAATGCACTCTGAAACTATTTGAGCTTCTGTATACTTACACCACAGTCTCACAGCAATGTTCTTTGCACTCCCACTCGTACTGTGGAAAACCATAAGTCCCATTCTAATATCCATGCCAGTTATGGCACAGAAAAGATGTTCACTGAAAGTGTGAGAACAGTTGGCGAATAAGTCATCAGATTTGGGGCCTTGGATTTGATTGGAGGGTTCAGAAGGTAGAACAGGGCTTAATGAGAGGGCCTGTCAGTCACTTGGAGAGGGCGTCGCCACAGAGGGAGCCAGAATGTGCAGAATCCATGCCCGTCCACCGGCCCTCCAAGTCCACAGACGATCGCACCCCAGTAACAGGCCCCGCCTGTCTGTGATGGATGGCACCAATAGTCCGATTTGGCGGGCCCCAGGGAAGTACTAATCACCACTCCAATTGCTCCAAATTACAGTAAATCTGCACCGTGACGTCTGATATGCGCTCTCCCTGCACCATCTTGAGTGAAGGTAAGGCCAACAAGGGGGATTGGCTTTCTGTGCTGTCAATCAAGGCTGTAATGAGAGACACGGGGTGGGTTGTGAGATGGGATGGGATTTGGGTAGGAAAAGAGTCGGTGAGTGCTTTAATCAAGATTCATTTTTTCCAGTTTTGAGAAACTGGAGCTTTTCCTGACATTGCCTTAGTTCTCCTTACGGATGAAATTATCAAATTTCCAAGGCAATTATAGACACACGCAGGAACACACACACACACACACAGGTAGCCTACACACTAGGGGTGTGCCCGAAGCCGAAATCCGGAAGTGCACGGATAGTGGGTTGGAAACTGATTTTTTCCTAAATTACCAGTTCATATTCGATGCGGGAAATAATTCAGTTGCAGCAGGAAAATCTTTGATTCAGTGTCCACCTGTC
This sequence comes from Ilyophis sp. 1 JC-2022, assembly GCA_022702515.1. Taxonomy (NCBI): domain Eukaryota; kingdom Metazoa; phylum Chordata; class Actinopteri; order Anguilliformes; family Synaphobranchidae; genus Ilyophis; species Ilyophis sp. 1 JC-2022. Next base: position 27,538,746 of record CM040397.1, read on the forward strand.
TGTATGCCTCTTCTGAACTTTACAAAATTAAGCATTGGATTGTTTATTTGTTTTTTAAAACATAAAAATATATAATTTGGGATGGAGCCGTTCGATATGGGCCATGTGACTCAATCGGCAGTCCCTGAAATTACGGATACTATTCAACCTATATCTTTAACGTGCTCGTTATAATCAAACAGTGTGGCTTGTTTATATAGGCCTACGTCAATCTTGTGAGAGCAAAAGAAGAAAAAAAACGTTAAATTGCAAACGATATATCCCTTTAATGCGGCTCACTTTAATTTACCTGCGCTTAATCTCGACACTTTTTCAGAACGTAAAAACACCTTTAAAAGAAAGCAAATGAACAAGCAAGAATCAGAAACATTTGTCCCGTTTTGAAATGTCACATGCTGGCTATCTAAATCATTATTGTATTTAGGCTAGTTGTGTTGTTTGTACCGACTGTCCGTTCTGCCTCCGTATTGCTGCGTAATTAATTCCGTTAATCTCGCCAGTCCATCAACCCAAATTGGCAACGCAATTAATAAAACGAAAATGTGACGTTTTACACTGCAGAATTTTTTTTTAATTAGGCTTGTCGCGGTGATAGGTTTAACCAATGGAATACTAAAACCATATTAAAAGCTGTTGAAATGCAGCCATATCCAGACTTTTTTCATTTTCTTGAATTAAAAGCTTTTCAAGTGTTCTAGAACTTTGTTGTTACTGCTAGTTCAGAAATGCATTTTGTTGGACTTTGTTTGTTGGTTTTCTCAATAAATAATTAGGCTATAAACCTTAAGTATTTTCCTTGAATTGTATAAAGCATAATAATAGTAATGATACTAATATTACTATACATAATCATTTAAGTATCCAAGTTCATATAGTAAAATAAAAAATAACTAAAAAGTACAATATGAAATCACAACAAGCAGAAAGGGCTGTTATTGTGGAAATAGTTTCCATTCAGACGTATAATGGAATGGTTGGATGTTTTCATTCTGAGTTGATTATATATTGTACCTCAGATTTTTTCCAGTTCATATCCAAAATTATTGTTCAGTGTCCCACAGTTAGGGGGTGGGGGGTTCAAATAGATTAACAAAAACAACCTTTAACAAAACAAAACAATAGATAAGTAAGTATAAAGTACAGAATGTAGTTCTTATAAAAAGTTTTGAAAAGAAAAAAAAGACAGTGAGGGGGTGAATACTCATAAATTGCAATAGAGTAGGGGAGACTGGGGCATCTTGTCACGATTTTTGCTCTCGCTTACATTTCTCAGTCACAGTACATCACAGGTATTTGTTTTTCATATCAAAGCAAGTATTATATTCTGAAGCAAAGATGTTAATTTCTTAGATTTTTAATCCTCACTTTTATATAAAGATATCAATGATCAAATAAAAGTGTGCACTTGTGACAACTTGCCATCACAGGGTAAATTGTTACATTGTATTTCTCAACAAATAAGAACACAAACAATTAATTCTGAACATTGATGTTTTATTGCAAATGGAAAACCAAAAGCAAAATGTTCATGAACAAGCCTATCTAATTCATAAAACTGATAAAAACAGAACAGGATTTTATTGTTTACATAAAAAATTCATATAAAAAAATGTTTTTTATTATTGACTGGGCAATATATATACATATACATTTGTAATTATTTTATAGTAATCTTTTTCTTACTCTCCTTTTTACCTAGTCTGTGTCATCCTCATTGTCACAATTCTGGCACACATAAACTGGGAGGCCTGGGGTGCAAGCCTCATATGTCCACTTGCATCATTGAAAATGTCATTTAAATAAATAATAACACATCTGGGCCGAAACAATCATTGTTTCACAAACTGCTACACATAATGAATGCTATAATCAAAAAAAAAATTGACCGATTAGGTTTTCTTTGGTTGTCAAATCAGCTTGGTAGAAAGTGCTTTTGCCCTCAGCAAGCATACTTCGGGTGCTTCACTGCCTGGCCCCTCCCACTCTCTCCAGTTCCTATAGGCTACACTCTGGATACAGCATATCAACACACGTTGATTTGTTTACATGTTGCTGAGCAACCACCAACTGTAGCTGGAAGAAACTCTGCCTATTAGTTTATATTTATATTGAGGCAAGTTGTCACGTGATGGTTTGCCTTGACAGCATTGAGACAACTTGCCTCGAACTGACTTTGGCACTAAATCTAGCTATAGCGCTGGCTAACGTAAGTGCAGGACTACAGCTAAGATATCAAAAGACACCTTACTCTCTCCTCTGTTCTGTGTAAAAATAATACATTCTCATATATTTCTGTTTAAGGGTGAAAAATTAGAATTGTTCTCACCTCAGATTACTGTGACCTTGATCTCTTCTCAAAAGGAAATTGGCCTCAGGACAAGAGGGCACATATAGTACTGTCAAAATTTTTGATTTAATTCAAGAAAACAACCTTTAACAAAACAAAACAATAGACAAGTAAGTATAAAGTACAGAATGTAGTTCTTATAAAAAGTTTTGAAAAGAAAAAAAGACAGCGAGGGGGGTGAATACTCATAAATTGCAATAGAGTAGGGGAGACTGGGGCATCTTGTCACGATTTTTGCTCTCGCTTACATTTCTCAGTCACAGTACATCACAGGTATTTGTTTTTCATATCAAAGCAAGTATTATATTCTGAAGCAAAGATGTTAATTTCTTAGATTTTTAATCCTCACTTTTATATAAAGATATCAATGATCAAATAAAAGTGTGCACTTGTGACAACTTGCCATCACAGGGTAAATTGTTACATTGTATTTCTCAACAAATAAGAACACAAACAATTAATTCTGAACATTGATGTTTTATTGCAAATGGAAAACCAAAAGCAAAATGTTCATGAACAAGCCTATCTAATTCATAAAACTGATAAAAACAGAACAGGATTTTATTGTTTACATAAAAAATTCATATAAAAAAATGTTTTTTATTATTGACTGGGCAATATATATACATATACATTTGTAATTATTTTATAGTAATCTTTTTCTTACTCTCCTTTTTACCTAGTCTGTGTCATCCTCATTGTCACAATTCTGGCACACATAAACTGGGAGGCCTGGGGTGCAAGCCTCATATGTCCACTTGCATCATTGAAAATGTCATTTAAATAAATAATAACACATCTGGGCCGAAACAATCATTGTTTCACAAACTGCTACACATAATGAATGCTATAATCAAAAAAAAAATTGACCGATTAGGTTTTCTTTGGTTGTCAAATCAGCTTGGTAGAAAGTGCTTTTGCCCTCAGCAAGCATACTTCGGGTGCTTCACTGCCTGGCCCCTCCCACTCTCTCCAGTTCCTATAGGCTACACTCTGGATACAGCATATCAACACACGTTGATTTGTTTACATGTTGCTGAGCAACCACCAACTGTAGCTGGAAGAAACTCTGCCTATTAGTTTATATTTATATTGAGGCAAGTTGTCACGTGATGGTTTGCCTTGACAGCATTGAGACAACTTGCCTCGAACTGACTTTGGCGCTAAATCTAGCTATAGCGCTGGCTAACGTAAGTGCAGGACTACAGCTAAGATATCAAAAGACACCTTACTCTCTCCTCTGTTCTGTGTAAAAATAATACATTCTCATATATTTCTGTTTAAGGGTGAAAAATTAGAATTGTTCTCACCTCAGATTACTGTGACCTTGATCTCTTCTCAAAAGGAAATTGGCCTCAGGACAAGAGGGCACATATAGTACTGTCAAAATTTTTGATTTAATTCAAGAAAACAACCTTTAACAAAACAAAACAATAGACAAGTAAGTATAAAGTACAGAATGTAGTTCTTATAAAAAGTTTTGAAAAGAAAAAAAGACAGCGAGGGGGGTGAATACTCATAAATTGCAATAGAGTAGGGGAGACTGGGGCATCTTGTCACGATTTTTGCTCTCGCTTACATTTCTCAGTCACAGTACATCACAGGTATTTGTTTTTCATATCAAAGCAAGTATTATATTCTGAAGCAAAGATGTTAATTTCTTAGATTTTTAATCCTCACTTTTATATAAAGATATCAATGATCAAATAAAAGTGTGCACTTGTGACAACTTGCCATCACAGGGTAAATTGTTACATTGTATTTCTCAACAAATAAGAACACAAACAATTAATTCTGAACATTGATGTTTTATTGCAAATGGAAAACCAAAAGCAAAATGTTCATGAACAAGCCTATCTAATTCATAAAACTGATAAAAACAGAACAGGATTTTATTGTTTACATAAAAAATTCATATAAAAAAATGTTTTTTATTATTGACTGGGCAATATATATACATATACATTTGTAATTATTTTATAGTAATCTTTTTCTTACTCTCCTTTTTACCTAGTCTGTGTCATCCTCATTGTCACAATTCTGGCACACATAAACTGGGAGGCCTGGGGTGCAAGCCTCATATGTCCACTTGCATCATTGAAAATGTCATTTAAATAAATAATAACACATCTGGGCCGAAACAATCATTGTTTCACAAACTGCTACACATAATGAATGCTATAATCAAAAAAAAAATTGACCGATTAGGTTTTCTTTGGTTGTCAAATCAGCTTGGTAGAAAGTGCTTTTGCCCTCAGCAAGCATACTTCGGGTGCTTCACTGCCTGGCCCCTCCCACTCTCTCCAGTTCCTATAGGCTACACTCTGGATACAGCATATCAACACACGTTGATTTGTTTACATGTTGCTGAGCAACCACCAACTGTAGCTGGAAGAAACTCTGCCTATTAGTTTATATTTATATTGAGGCAAGTTGTCACGTGATGGTTTGCCTTGACAGCATTGAGACAACTTGCCTCGAACTGACTTTGGCACTAAATCTAGCTATAGCGCTGGCTAACGTAAGTGCAGGACTACAGCTAAGATATCAAAAGACACCTTACTCTCTCCTCTGTTCTGTGTAAAAATAATACATTCTCATATATTTCTGTTTAAGGGTGAAAAATTAGAATTGTTCTCACCTCAGATTACTGTGACCTTGATCTCTTCTCAAAAGGAAATTGGCCTCAGGACAAGAGGGCACATATAGTACTGTCAAAATTTTTGAGGTAGCGCCCTCTGGTGTTGGAGTTATGAGCAGTGTGACAAGTTACCCATGTGACGAGATGCCCCGGTCTCCCCTACTGGTTTCGGAAGTAAATTCCCCATTCAATAGAGCGTAGACATTAAATTAAACTTACTTTTAAACCTTTTCTATTGATTATGTCTTACCGTCAATGTCCTGGAATTTTCAATATAACGCCCATTCACAAACTATGTATTTTTTCTGGACGAGCTGTGAGTATATTTCACGTTTTAGTATTTTTTCGTGAATATACCACCGCTGGCACTGTTTAAAACTCAACGTCCCATAATTCCCTCTGGACGAGCAGCGTTGTCTCCAAACATTGTCATATAACGTTAGCCAGCAGTAGCACACAGCTCCGTTTTTAAACACTTTTTTCTAACGTTAGCTAGCTAGCTTGAAGGACTAAAATCTATAATTGCTTTATGTGGTTAACCGTAGCATAGTTTCTGACCTTGTCGGGTGGGCCTCTCAATTTAGCAGGCTAACGTAAACTCGTCTTCAGCAGCAGTAACGTTACTCCCATCTGCCAAAAATGTCCAGACAGACGAGATGATGATATATTATTGGTCGAGAACCACCCGTGCGTTGCAGTACTGGATATGTAGTCCATTAAAGTGAACTACAAGTTGAACTACAATCATTAATCCATTACTTTAAAAAATAAAAATTGGAACATGCGATATATGGTCCATATCATTATACCACACAGGCTAATCCAGGAAAAATCTATAGTTTCTAAAGCCTGTTCTATTTGTCATAGGGAAATCACTTCCGAAACCAGACTCCGCCCACGTCTGACATACTCACTTGAGTACTCTATTACTCTATAACAATACATTTTAGACTATGGCTGTGTAAACTGCATACTTCCATGCTCCGCAATACCGTGCTCCCGAGTACGCACTAAAGGCTAGGGAGCATGGAAGCGCGGTACGGTAGCATGGAAAGTTTTTCTCAGTTGTGGGACGTACTTCGTGGCGACATCTGACCTATAGTTTTTAACCTTACCCGTAACTATCGGGGAAATTATGAAGAGTAGGCTAAGTAGGCTAAACCTGAGAGGCATAACGTTGTTCGTTGGCATTGTACTGTATCGGCTGTTACTGAAATATTCTGATATAACCAGCAATATTCGAAACAGTTGAATTATCCTTTTTGCTAGCATTCTTATTCCAGAAAAGTCAGTGGAGGGCAACGATGGCTAGGAAGACAGCCTATTAATTACATCATTGGATACCTTTAAGTAAACAATCAACCCCATAATAAAATTGTCTTTGCATTGTAAACAATCGTGTCTGTGTTTTGATTATGTTCGCGCTGTTTACCAGAGCGTGAACAACTGGGTACGCAGTTAGTAGAAATGGAGCCGATAATTTTTGTGGCGATGCTGTTGCTTCTGGGGTGTTTTCCATTGACATGGAGAAAAGATGGGCTGCTGCTAGAATAAGACGGCGGATCATTATTGAAAACGACATCTGACGAAGGCAAGCCATCCGGAGAGCTGGGCGAAGAGGAGGGCTTCTCTTCGTAGGACAATTGCGCTTGTCAGCACCGATGTAGGTTGTCTTATACAGCCGACTAGCTAGCTACACTGGTTAACATTACATATCATTAAACTTAAAAAATGTATATGAAAAAAAATATTATTTTACATCGCATATTGTGTTGTTCATTCGCATTGTAGCACTTCATAAACTCCTAGGATATTTTGCGGTCGGAGCAAGCATCGATGCATACTTCGAATTTTGAACAAACGGAGCACGCATCCGGGTACTTTATCCGTGTTCCATACTACCGCACTTTTTGGACTCACACTCCAAGACGGATGCGTGCTCGGAGCATGGAAGTATGCGGTTTGAGACACAGTTACAAAAAATCACATTTCCTATATGTAACACAACTTCCGGATGAAGCCACGCCCACTTCAGGTTTCTAATCCGAATACAGATACAGATATTGTTTATGGTCGAACAGATACAGATAGTGGCATCGCTGCACACCCCTAGTACACACACCGACTTATAGAAAAAAGTACCTATGAATCACCATGATGAGTGGGATGACAAGTTTGGGCAGATGCTGAAGTGTGATTATGTACAGAGGCAAAAAAAAACTAAAGGATACCAGTGAAGAGGTCCTGTGTACCTTTTGAAATGGATACCATTGGTCTGGCCCCATTTTTCATTCCCAAAGTTTCTTTGGCTTTTTTTTGAGTGACATTTGCTGATTCTTTTCCCATTTTCTTGGAAATTGAATTATAGCTTATTTAAAATATCGTACTCAACAACTGCACATTTTGTGTGTAGGTTCACCGTTTTTTTCCCCTTCTTTCTGTGCAAAGAACAGTAACAAGAAATATTTCTTTGTGTCCACATGGTTTTCATTGCAAGTCCACATAATAAGTGGTGGTAGCTCTGATGTTGTGAGCAATTTTTGGAACACATGGGCATTTGGTTAGCTGCGACACTGTGGTGCGTGCTGTTTCTGCTGTGCAGTTTTTTGGACCATTGCATGTGGTGGGACAGCCTAATTTGTCATCCGCGGCCTCTCCCGTCCTCGGATCAGGGGGCTGTGACAGCGCTGAAATCGGGCGAGCAGGCAGAGACGGGGCTTCGCATCAAAGATGACATCATCTCAGAGACTTTTCTCACATTTACGAAATGGCTTCGCTGCCTTTGTATGTCAAAACCTCTACTGACAGCGGCAGAGGATTTGTAACGATAACAGTATGTTGTTTTTTTTCTCTTCCCCCCCCCCTGTCAATAAACCGCAGCAATGGATGGCTTTCTGAACTAACGCTTGGCCAGGCCTCTCCCTCGGCCTGCTGGCGGCTCTTCGTGTATTGAGTTGCAGCATTAAAGCGTGCAGTCGTTCCCATTAAATTAAAGGAGAGCCGAGAGGGAGGGGGTAAAGAAAACAACACAAATAAACACAGCACATTTGTCAGTTTGAGTAATAAACTGTAGTGGCAGAGGGTTTAATCTGGTGTTAATTAACCCAACAGAACACTAAATCAAGCATCAAAAACCACAGGTTATTTTAGGCTTCCTCGAGCATGAATAGAAAAGGCCTCGCCATCCACGACATAGTATTTCTGTTGACAGAAGGGAATTCTTCTCCTCCTCCGCCCTGTTTAGAGGAACCGATAAGGTGATCCTTGATTAAATTTAGCTGTGATGTTTTTTTTTTTTTGGCCTGGTTATAACTGCCTGTTAATCCTTCCTCTCTTTGTGTGTTCAAGCGGGATTAGAGAGTTCAAACAGCTCGTAAGATGAGCCTATATACAAGCCCTCAGAATCACTTAACCCTGCCTGTGATTGAAATGGGGAGCGGGGAATGGGAGGCTCGCTCTTGCTGCAGAAATCAGCTGCCCTGTTTATTTATAAGCCAGTTGTGATTACGGGGGAACAATTTGCCTGTTAAACATAGGAAATGTCAAAGCCCATGGAGAGGGTATGTGTAAAGATGAGATCTTGAATGTACAGTAGAGGGAACTGAAGCGAAGCCTCGTATTTTTGGACCCGAACGCATCAGCACTCTGATTGTTTATTTACCCTCTGGAATTGGTAAAGTGAACCCAGAAGACCACCTTGAACCCAGAGTAATTTCAGATCGATGTTTAAGGATTTAAGACTTTCATGTAGGTAAAGTTACCCAGCAAGCGCTTCCCAGGAAGTGGTTGGTGAATGGGAAAAGGCATATCTTTTGCATTATTCTGGGAATGCAGGAGTTCACTATCAGGTTTAAGGGGAGGAAAATCCTCATCCTCAGTGTAATTTCACCACAGATGTGACTCCCAACTTGCTGTTTCCATACTCTTGATTTTACAGAATTGCTGCTGAAAAGTAGTGCCAAGCAGGTCTAAGAGGCGGGATACATTTGGATGGCGTCGCACGCTTGATGTAATGAGAGGTAGCAGGCTGACGGCAGCCTATGAAAAGGAGCCACATTTTTTCTGTGGGAATTTAATAAGGAACGGTGGAAATTCAAATCTGTAGGCAATTCGTGGAAATTGACAGTGATTGTTAAGTTAACTAATCAGTATGCCAAATTAAATATTAAATATGACTCTATCTGTGTTGTTCCAAAACATCCATTTCAACATATGGTTTAAATCCATATTGCCTGATTTTTTGGTACAGGCAATTTTTGTGGAAACTGATGGTGCTGCTGGTGTGTGCCTGATCTGATTAGCCTGACAGCATTTTAGATGGCGGTGATGTTGCTCACAGCCAGTCTATTCAATTGTTGAGTAACATTTTTTTATTTTATTTTTTAAAGTTTTTTTCCCCAGATTTTGATGACATAGCATGCATGACCGATTAGGACAGTAGCTTGTTAGCAAGTGTCTAATGAAACCTGGATCATTTCAGAAAACATGTGGTTTTACATCGCATGCAGAGTCTAAGTGACTGATTTTTGCAAACAATTTTATTCATTTTTAATCAGTGTGGCATTTCACAAAGATGTTATAATGTATCGCTGCTGTGAGCTGTCATTGTCTGGTCATTTTCAGACATTGATCAGAGTTAATTTTTTGCCAAAACTATCACTTCAATGCCCCGGTGGCTCGTGTGCTTATGCTATTTATCCACCAGAGGGCACTAAGTGGGTTTTTCGCTTTGCACTGCTTTCTGTCTGCTTTGAATCTGACATACTAATATTAAATTCCGGTTTCCCAAGGTTATCTTTCATGCATGCATAGGCTTCATGCATACATACATGCGTACATACATACATACATACATACATTGAATTTATAAATCCTAAACACATTTGCATTTGGTTTTCCAGCTATAGACTACAATTTATTGTGCATTTAGCTCATTTATTATTATTATTATTATTATTATTATTATAAATACTTTATGCATCCCCATGGGGAAATTCAGGTGTCCATTAGCTTACACAATCTGTAACATATAACTATAGATTAGAGACAATACACAATAACTTAAAAAGAAAAGAGTCATACAAATAAATACAATAATTAATTAATAAAAGGTGCCAATAAAATTTTTTATAAAATAAAATAAAAATGTGCAATCAAAATGCTTCTCTTAGATATTGAGCATTGCTCTCCTTTAAAACAAATCCTTCATTCTCTTCCCCTCACGCAAAAAAGTAAAACTTTGCTAAATGTTCCTGGCACATGAGCTGCTTATTTTCCACGACCTAATTAAAGGGCAGGAGCCTCAGTGACTTCTGCTGTGCCTTGCATTTGCAAACACTATCAGCCAACTGTCACTGTGTATTTTAATGACAAATTGTTCAAATTAAAATAGCAGAGCCACAAAAGGCGACGGTGCAAGCGTTTCCTCTTACTGTCACGTGATTCCGGTCTCTGAGCGAAAGCAGTACAGCAGCTCTGTGTGGACTGGAGCTTGCAAACAAACTGCGTCACTGAGCTTTAAACCACCGAAAAGAGAAATTGACGCATTTATACAAAGCTTACAAACGCTTAACACCTACTTAAAATGGTGAAAATATCCTTTAACGCTCCTCTTGCGCAGAAGGCGCTTGGCAAGGAAGGCGAGGAGCTTGTCGCAGAGAAGGTGAGATTTTTTGTGTTATTGTGATTTAGCTAGCAAGCTAATATGTTGCTATCGTGCATGCTAGCACGCAAGTTGACCCGTCGGACATCAAGGCCTTGTTTGGGCCAGAAAACTGTGAACCAATAGAGTATGATGAGCTTCGGTTTGCAAACGTTTGGTAACCTTCGCCATCTATAAACAGGCGAACTGCAACTATCCAGCTAAGTTAACGTTACCCGTCGAAAGAAAATATTACCAGTTGCCCTTTAGTAACCGTTATTTGATTTGTTTTGGTTGGGAATGTTTGTAAGTTAGCTGGATAGGTAGATTAGTTTTTAAACTGTAGCTACCGTTAAGTTTAACTGCCTAGCTAGCTGACTTACGTTAGCGAAATTCATTGCCTGAATTAAGTGTAACTTTTGGTATAATGTATTTGGTCTTGGAATAAATTAGTCGTTTTAGCAAGTCCGTTAGCTAACGTTTTCCCCGCCATTCTCTGAAATCGAAAGCTACCAGCTAGCTAACGTTAGCTAGTTACCTGCTGCAGGCAGTGTTGCCAGATGCGGAAATTGTATCCCAAAAAATTCAGAAAATTCCCCATCTTCAATTGAGTCCCATACAATTTGTTCACAATTTCCCCCCATACCTCCTTTTAAAATGCCCCATATATCATTGACTTCCATAAAAACACATTTTTGTAATTCCCCTATACATTTTTAAAAATCCCTACCTACATTTAGAGGAATATCTCCCAGTCTGGCAACCCTGGTTGTAGCCGCAGGAACGTAGCACCGTGACGCAGGTAGTCGTGTTCATGCGTGGCTTTAACGGAGCGCGCTGTGATATTCAGTTACAGTTAGGACATGACATTTCACTCTAATGTCACCCAGTTTTATTTAGGCAACTGACAAAATGGTGGGAAAACGATTTCATGTTAGCTATTATATTGAATAAAAATATAAACGGGAACACCGTTCATCCTTAGTGGGAACGCATAATCGAATGGAAGGATGTTGGAATTCATAATAGTCAAATGGATCATTGAATAAGTAGATGCACAAATTTGCTATAGAAAATAATAGACACTTCCACAAGTCCAAGAAAATTACAATTTTACTTAATTTTATTTGAATTAAGCAATAATAATGCTTTTATAAAGGAAGGGACTTATTGCTATTTGATAAACAACAGTAGCTTAATTTTGGCAAGAAATAGGTGGAGGACGTTGAGTATATTTAGGCCTATTTAGGCTTTCGGATGGTATTGCTGTAATAGTGTCTTTTTCAGACACAGTCAATGGTTAAGGAACTGGGTTTGTAGCCGAAAGGTTGCAGGTTCGATTCCCAGGTAGGACGCTGCCGTTGTACCCCTGAGCAAGGTACTTCACCTGCATTGCTTCAGCATATATCCAGCTGTGAATGGATACTATGTATAAATGCAAAAATGCTGTGTAAGTCGCTCTGGATAAGAGCGTCTGCTAAATGCCTATAATGTAATGTAAGACAGATCATTATTTGAGAACTGCACATTTAATGTTCTCTAAATTCTTTGTAAAACAAATTGGGATGTTGGAGTTGTTTCTGCCCCGGTGAAGACGGTAATGTTGTTTGTTCGGGACATCTACCCCTTCAGCGTTTCTCTGAATAAGCGGAAGTGTACTTTTTAAGCGACTTATTCCAGCCACATCAAATCACTAGCCTAAAGAACAAACAAATGATTGAAATGATTTACAGATACACGTTTACTCAAGTCAAACTGGTACAAACACATCTCAAGCAATGCATGTCTGTTTAACAAAACAACAGCTGTCACATTGGCAACATCAGTCTTGCGCTATATCGCTTGCTAAACATTATGATGTTTGTGCAGTGGTTAAAGAGTCATTATGTTGGAATTGAGGAAACAACTCGGGGGCCATCGAATTGGTGTTGCGCTCAAATGCAGTTATCAGAGTTGCCACAGATGCAGCAGAAATGGAGCAACATGCTAACCTCAGGCTCCAGATAAGGAGAGCTTGAGATGGGTTCCCTGACTGCGAGAATGCTAACTGTGGTTCTTGCCCCCAAGGACAGCAGGGCTTGCCGGCCGGTGTGTCTTTCCTGTCCTAGGAACATTGACGTGGGCATTTTTGTACTGAACGTAGGTGGTAAGGGTGTTGACTATAGCATGGGAACTTCTGCAAACTGCAGGACTGCTCAGTGAGCACCTCTGCACAGTGCAAAGCTAGCACTTTGCATGCGTTTTCCAACTGCCACCCCAGATGCTCGATGCAATAACTCCATCCTGCTGTTTAACTTGCAGCTGCGTGCTGCTTAATTTAGCACGCGCGCACGTGCGCCGGAAGAGACGTGCCCTTGGTTGCTTCGTTTCCCCGCGGTCTGTCGGGGAGATAAATATAGACATGTCAGACGAGACCGTTCCAGATGCTTATCGGGCACCTGGAGGGGGGCGTGGCCAAGCAGGTGCGGGTGGGCGTGGTTTCTCTGAGGTCAGGGACGAGATCGGTCCCAGGTGCGCTGCAGCGTCGTCCCCCTCCAGCGGTGTCCCCCTGTGCGCGAGGTGAAATACTGGTGCCCCCCCCCCCCCCCCCCCACCCAAACCTGTGAGCAGCGGTATGGTTTTAACCCCTCGCTCTCCGGACAGGATCCTGAGACCGGCTCAGTGTACAGCAACGAGAGCTCCACCGGACGCTGCCTGCTCACCCTACTGGGCCTGGCCTTCATCCTCACTGGACTTATTGTGGGCGGAGCCTGCGTGTACAGGTACTTCACTCCCAAGGTGAGCACTCCTCCACATCCTCCCTGCCTGTGGCAGAGGGATAAGGGGTGGGAAGGGTGTGGACAGAGGAGACCGTAACTGACCGCTTCACTGTATTCCAAAGAGGGTAGTCTGCTCATGGCATCAGTGAAGTCAGGGCTTTAAATGAGCAGCCATCTGCCTGACAAATGCGGGTAAAGTTGCTTGTGGCTGGTAATTTAGTCAGCCTTACCAGTGACTTCAGTGTTCACTCCCTCTAGTGGACCCTTTCTTTCAGCACATTACACTTTTCTTTGAGCCCACTGTACCCAATGACCCGGCACTAAGAAACAACAGGACAGAATGTTCCTCAAAGTCAAATAGGCAATGAGGTCTACTGGAAAATTGTGGATTACCAGTTTTTTTTTTTTTTTTGTGGGAAAATTGTTTCCAGTAAAATTATGAGCAGTTTGTGAATTCTTAGAGATGTTTCAATTTTATAATGATTTTAGATAGATTGTATGCTGATTGTAATTGTTTTGCATTCAGTAAACCACTGGCTCAGTTTTCACACTCAGCCATATAGGCATGGAATGCGTTATAAAAACTGAGGGGTCCTTAAAGACCACTTGGGATACAGCGATGGTATAACTATATGGACACGAGAGAGGCTGGCAGGCTGAATGGCCTTTAATCGTCATTTATTTTAAATTCACCTAGCCTATTTATAGGAATGCTCAAAGCATTTTACCTTCAATCTTCAAATCTCTCAGGGTGTCAGCACCACTGCGTTTGCACATGAAGAGGTTGTATGTATGTTTGTGTGCATTCTGCACGTCCCAATGACGGGAAGAGCCACGTGTCTCCCGTTTAGAAGCTGTACCATGGAGCCATGCACTTCACCGAGCTGGACAGCGATATGGTGCCTGTCGACATGGAGACCCGCGAGCCCTACTTCCTGCCCCGTATCGACGAGGAGTTGGAGGTCCAGGACAACGTGACCATCATCAAAGTACCTGTCCCCTGCTTTAGCAGGGGGGGCCCCGCGCCCATCATGAAAGTGCCCATTCCCTGCTTCGGCGCGGGGGACCCCGCCTCCGTCCTGCACGACTTCAAAAGGGTGAGGTGCCCGTTCCCTCCCACCGTTACGTCTGCACGGAAGGGGCCTTCGCCATGGGCCATAGCCTAAGATAAGAGCAGTGTCACAGAAGTGCTTATGTGCTCAATCTGTATTTCATATATTGTCCCAATGTCCCGTGTAGCAAAGAGGCGAGCTGACTTCACGTGGTGAGAAAAGGATTACCGTCTGTTAGACGGCACTAGGCTTGACGTGGAATATTTGAGCAGCTGCCTGAGAAGATGAGATTAATTGGAATGGGTTGCTGCATACCACCCTGAGTGCAAGTAGCTAGCCATTGAATGTCATATTTTTGTTCTGAATTAACATTCTTTGTGTTCTTTGTGATGCCTAGTACCAGAATACAATTAAGAGGGTAGTCTTCGTGTCACAGAGTGGTTCTTGGCACTGGGACTGAACGTTAGGGCTGCACGATATGGGCAACGTGCAATATACGATGAACTTGTTGGATATTGCGATAACTATATGAAACGCGCTAAGACAAACATTTAAGTGTCGCCTACCATTTCGACGTGCCACTAATACCCTGAAAATGAAAAGCCTATGTCTGCTAAGTAGGCTAACGTTATTTTAAAATAACATATTATTAGTTATTTATTTTTTATTTTTTTAAAGAGCATCAGCCCAATCTCAAATGAACTAACATAGGCTAATTGAAGATCCGTTGTAGTAGCCGACCAAATAATTCAGCTTCCACATGCCATGTTCTTGAGGGGGATCTGCCTGGCTGGTAGGCTAGTCTACTGTTTAAAAGTGTGGGAACTAAAAGTGTTATAATGTTAAGTGTTAAAAAAACTAACTTTCAGTACTTTTCGCAACAACCAACCAACGACAACCCACAAAGTATGGGGGGTATCGTTTCTTCATATCAAACAATTCAAATCAACCCGAACAAACCGATCACGTGGTATTAACCCGAGGCCTCTTTTTTCATCGATCACGTGCTTTTCTGAAAGTGATACAAGTTTCGGTGCGGCCGAAGCTTCATATTTTTAACCTGGGGATTGGTTGTAATGATTTAGCTTCTCTAAATCATATGTAAAATCACTAGAAGATGGCATTTCAAATATTTTGGGATGGTTCGATGACTTGCATCTGTTCCTACATCACACAAACGATAGACCTAGGCTACTTTCCTATTTATTCCAATAGTTTTTTTTTATCCCCTCCAGTAAACCAGATAACAAAATTGTAGAGGTGCGCGACATTGAGGAAAAAGAGTTGTGCCTCACTTATTTATTTTTTATTTTTTATCGGAAATGTCATTCTTGTCGCAAGAAGACACTTATCGAAAGTACAAATTAGGCTTTGCTGATTGCATTAGGCCTACATGAGAACCTTTCATTGTAGGGTGAGATTGACATGGCTTGTTCCAATATTAATAATTCTGATATCGCAGCCCTTTGTGATGTGTTTTATCGTGGGAATTCATATTGCAGTGGTGATTTAAAAATAAATAAATAAATACTGTTTTACTGAACGTGTTCTTTCATTGGAGCAGCTGCTGACCGCGTACCTGGACACAAACATGAAGAAATGCTTTGTGATTCCTCTCAACACCTCGGTGGTCATGCCCCCCAAGGACCTGCTGGACCTTATCGAGCAGCTGATGGTGAGTATCTGTCGTTCCCCCCACCCTCCTCTGTACAGAGTGGTCGACACACTCCGTTTCACCCTCTGTGGAGCGTATGGCTTTGAGGAAGGTGATGGGATCATTTTGGGCCAGTTGCCACCCCCGCTTGCATACTGTGTGGTGATGATGGAGTCGGTGGTAAAGTCTGGTGTGTACTGGGGGGTCTGAGTTGTCCTTGTTGTTAATGAGCGGGTGTCCTTGTCAGTCTGGCTCCTACAAGTCCTACTTGGTGTTCGAGGACCTGGTGGTGACGGGGCGCATTGATGACCTGTCCGAGCTGGGCTCCGACATCGCCCTCCTGTGCCGCGGCAAGGAAACCTACCGGATGCAGCACCGCAGCGAAATCATGGCTAACCACACTGACGGTAACCAACAAGCCCAAGCTGACTCGTGTACAGAGTAATGTCAGATAAACCCACACAGAGCATGCTCACACATGCCCAAGCTGACTCGTGTACAGAGTAATGTCAGATAAGCCCACACAGAGCATGCTCACACATGCCCAAGCTGACTCGTGTACAGAGTAATGTCAGATAAGCCCACACAGAGCATGCTCCCAAGCTGTCTGGTGTACAGAGTAATGTCAGATAAGCCCACACAGAGCATGCTCACACATGCCCAAGCTGACTCGTGTACAGAGTAATGTCAGATAAGCCCACACAGAGCATGCTCACACATGCCCAAGCTGACTCGTGTACAGAGTAATGTCAGATAAACCCACACAGAGCATGCTCACACAAGCTGACTCGTATACAGAGTAATGTCAGATAAGCCCACACAGAGCATGCTCACACATGCCCAAACTGACACCTGCGGAGTAATCTCAGATGAGCCAACACTGAGCGTGCTCACACATGCCCAAACTCACTCGCTGACGGTAAAGCCCCACAGAAAGCGGTGTGGAGCGGATTTCTCATGCGATTACACCGCCTCCATTCATGTTCAATGAGAGGCGATTCCTCGTGTCTGCGACGCATGTTGGGATTGCTTGCGATGCAAGGAGTCCAGACGAGACGGCGAGCATGGCGTAACAACCAATCAGATTAAAGATTGTGGGTGGTGAGAGTGATGGCATGCGATTTCACCGCTTTCTGTGGGGCTTTACCATTAGAGTAAGGTCAGATAAGCCCATACTGAGCATGCTCACGCTTGCCCGAGCTGATTCACACACGGAGTCGCCCACACTGATCCGCTCTGGTTTGCAGGCAAGTGCAGCTAGACCAAAACAAAAAGCAACCCGTAAATTCCTAATCTTAATCCCCTTTTACTATTAAACGTGTGTGTGTGTGTATACATACGGTATCATGTCTTCTCTGTATTTGAAATATAAAGGTGAAAATGTAAAAAAAATGTAGTCCTCACTACCCATTAGTTTTGCCCTCTGAAGCATTAACTGATAATGTGCTTTACGCTTCTGTCTGACCAACAGGTTTTCAGAAGCGCTCCGTGGAGCAATGTTCCACCATTCGCCACTTTGCGAACAAGTTTGTGACTGAGACGAAGATCTGCTGGCCTTAAGAGGTGGTGGATGAGGGGGGGTTGGGGGGGGTGGTCTCCCGTGGTGTTGGGTTGGCGGGGGGCGGTTTACAGGGCCGCCATCCACCAGCCCCCGCTGCACTGGAAGCAGTCATTTTTTCGTTGCATACAAACAGCAGTTTGTTTTCATTCTTCTCCTGCTTTGTACCCACTGAAGAGTAGATTAACCTGTAATGTTGTTGACTTTTGTCTACTCTGAGCCAGCGTAGGGTGGCTTTATATCCGCAGCCAGCGGCCCACTAGCCTTGTCGTCAGTGCGTTGGATCGTCACTTCCCCCTCCCTCTTTACCGGAAATAATAATAATGAGGACGGCCCAGTTTTAATAACGTAGATGTGCATAAGGGTTTGTGTTGCAACTTTCTCATGACTCATTAGTGAAATGTTCATGCCGTCCGCATTACAGATCCGATCACAGTTATGAGGTTCTGCTGTGTAAGGGAAGGAATGAAATTGGAAGGCACTGAAACGATAGTCATTTTCCCTTTTTGTGGACCGTTTGCCCACAATCTTCCCACTTGTTTCCTACTCAAATGTTTCCATCCTTCCTCACAAGAATCCTGAGGGAATGTCTGTAACCCCACCTTTCAGATCACTTGTGCCTTTTTTTGGTTTGGTCCTTTTAGTTGTAATATGTACTGGCTCCATTAAACCAGCAACCTGGCAATATAGCTATTCAGTGTAAGCACATTTTGCATAGTTTTTAAAGCAGTATACATCTGACGGCTGTGAACAGTCTAAAATAACGGTCCCTATTTTTAAAATGGCTTTGGGTTCTTGTCTGAAGGATGTGTCATATAGCATTCCCTCAGCTCGATAAAGTAGACTAGAGAAAAGCACAGCTGCTAAGAGTTGACAAGCTTTTAGCAGAATGTCATTCATTTATCAATTGTGTGTGTGTGTGTGTGTGTGTGTGTGTGTGTGTGTGTGTGTGTGTGTGTGTGTGTGTGTGTGTGTGTGTGTGTGTGTGTGTGTGTGTGTGGCACTGTTCAGTTACCTACTCAATCCAGCACTACCCTCAGTGGACTTTTTCAAATAAATAGCAATATACTGAGTGGTTTGCTTGCAGTGCACCTTTCTCAATGTGTGTTTAAATTGAGATCCTCTACTATAGCCCTGGCCTACAGTCTGAACACCTCCCTCCCCCTTGCTAATGAAACTCTTCTAGCTCGGCTCATTTATTATTATTTTTAAAAAAAATTTGCGTGCAGAAAAAGGCCAGTTGTGGGGCAGTGTGCTGTTTGCCACGTCTGAACTCTGGGTCCTTCACCCTTTAGAACTGTGAATTAATTCTCCTGGAAATTCAACCCCATGTCACCGTGTTCTCACACCACAGTGACATGTTTATTACTTCCAAGTATTTTTCAGCAAAACGGTGCCCTGCAAAATTATACACGCCCTTGATTGAGATGAATGAAGAAGGCTGAATTACTATTGAGCTACGGTTTAATTTTCAAACATGGAAAATATTATACTTTTAATAATGATTTGATGGAATCAACCAAAGTAATGCTTTACTCCCAGATTATACATTTATATCCACAAACAATGTTACAAATGAGACTCGCCACTGTTTTCAGTTGTTTGTACGCACTACCTTTATAAGGGTAACACTACTGGGATATCCTCTGGTGTTTTTAAGATCTATGAACATAGTGGGCAGGGATTTTTGACCATTCCACCATGC
The DNA here is from genome assembly GCA_022702515.1 of Ilyophis sp. 1 JC-2022. Lineage (NCBI taxonomy): Eukaryota > Metazoa > Chordata > Actinopteri > Anguilliformes > Synaphobranchidae > Ilyophis > Ilyophis sp. 1 JC-2022. Next base: position 27,558,103 of record CM040397.1, read on the forward strand.
AGTTTTTCCAAGATCCCTTGGTTTCACTTGCGGACTGCCCTCAATTCAAACCACACATTTTCGATCGGAGACTGAGACTGCCATCGCGAAACGGTAATTTTGTGGTCAGCTTACCATTTTTGGTTGATTTTGAGGTATGCTTGGGACCGTTATCTGGCAGAAAGGTCCAATTGCGGGCCAAGTTTCAGCCTCCTGGCAGTATTTATAGCACAAAACATATTTCTACACCACTTCTTTGTTTATCTGTATCAAGGGTGTGGGTAAGAAACGGAAGACGCTGTATATTTCTGACCTTCATCTCAGCATTTCTTACCTTGTAATGATGATCATAAAATGTATAGTTAAGTGTTGACGAAAAGACAAAGGGCCAAAATTGGGAACTAAATACAAAATGCTTTTGACAAGGCGGCAGATTTTAAAAGACATCTTCAGGTCAGAAACCATTAGCAGCATTTCCGGCCATTTAGATATTCTTGTCATATTCCACGGTGTGTACGGGAGAGAGACCCCTCTGTGTGCTGTGTTGCAGTTTGGGTATGTGAACCTTGATAGCACTACTGTAGATATCCCAGAATCCATCGCGTTCCTCAAGTTTTTATTATTTTTTTGTTCATTTTTTGCTCTCGCTGTGTTGTAGCTCCCTTGTGTTAACCTAAGGGGCACTATATGTTTAATTTCTGTTTATTTTGAAATGTACTTCTAATTAAAGAAAAGTTATTAAAACGGGGCATCTGGTTGCATGACTACTGTTGAAGGAAGGACAATCATGGCTGGAGTCGGCAGGGAATTTTGATTTATATTTTTTATTTTATTTTATATATATATCTTGTTACCCCTGTAATGGCAAAGTGGGGATGGAAGTTGCTGGAATGTCTTGAAAGATGAGGGAAATGTTTGGTGAAACCATTTTGATTAAATTCACTTTGTAACTATGTTGTCAAATAAAGATACATTTCTTTACATAAAACTGGCTTGTTTTTTATTTATGGAAACGGAAAGGACAGACTGCATATGCGCTGTATTTAATTTATTTTTTTAAACCCTGTCTCATGCAGGTTTGTTTGTAGTGACTATGGCAGTTTCCACACTCAGTATGGCATTGATTAGGTGCAATGATGGTGCTGTAACAGTACTGTAAAACTATTCCAACCTGTGAAATGTGAGACGTGTTTAAAAATAATAATAAAATAAAGGTTTGGTGTACCGTAACAATATTTGGTATGTTTGCACAGCACAATGCTTCCAAATGTCTCCAGATTTTATAGGTTAAGAAGTATGGCAGTCACGATCCTTGGTATTCTGCCCACGTTGGTGACAGTACATGTATTTAAGTCTTCAAATCTTGACTTTATTATTTTAACTGTACCTCAGTTGTCAAATTGTTTCAGAAAACAAAATGGGCACAATCCCTGTCAGTTGAGGGTAATATGTTGCTTGTTCTCGAGCCACTGGCCAGTTTAAATGAAGTATGCATTTGACAATTGACAAAATATTAAAAAGAAAGCATAATCAAGTTACTGCTTTCAAAAAAAAATTAAAAGACCATTTATGTTCTGTCCTCATGAATCGGTGATGTTATTACATTACATTATAGGCATTTAGCAGACGCTCTTATCCAGAGCGACTTACACAGCATTTTTGCACTTATAAAACATAGATTTATGATCTGAAAACATAGAAAATACCCCAGGCAACACTTGTATTTACTGGAAATGAACTGCGTCATGAGTTTCATGCTCACTATTGATATTTCCCTTTGTTCACTGGGTCATGGGAATGAGGGTATTTCAGCCCATCTACATTTTTAAACATTGAGGAATCTGTTAGATTTCAAATGCCCTTAAATCCTTAGAATTCTAACCCACCTATTTGTTTGGTGTCTCAACCGTATTTTATTTTATTTTTTCAAATTTGGTGCGATTGAATAGGAAAATAAAGCTGTTTTAAAAAGCCCTGTGCCAACTTTGTGTATAGAGGTGTTGTGTGGGGTCATTTTGACCCCAGGCTTTGTAGCTGTATAAGGCATAAAATAAGAAAAAATAATACTTTTATCAGATTTTTTTGTGGGTGATTCTGGGTAATTTTCCGTACAGGTTTTCAACTTCACAAACTCACTTACTTCCGGCTTTAAGTTTATAACAGATTTTTAATAGAGTATACAGGTATACCTATACAATTTAAGAACCAGTAGGGGGTGCCAGAATACTGTCTTTGAATTGGACTCCATTGAGCAAAAAAAGGATTATAGTTAAAGCATTCCTTTCTTTACTAACAAACTAAATCTCCACTAAATTCCCCACACACTTGCTAAATTATTTCTTGTTCTGCAGGAACAGGAACCACAACTCCATAACAAGGGAATCTGAGACAGATTCTAGGGGAGTGGTCAGAAGTGTTGTTTCTGCATTTGTCAGTTGGAGGGGGTTTTATTAGAGCAGCTTGTCTGGGTGGCAGGAGAACAACTCCCCCCGGATCAGACGTTTATTTCTGAAGCCCGGCCAGCAACGGTCCAGCTAAGGTGCTTCACGCTGGCAGGTTCCGCGGATGACTCCACCTTCACTTCGCCGAGGCCGCAGGCTATTCCCGAGGGACGGGTGGGATCGGAACAAAAGGCCGTGACCCCCCCCATTTCCAGCAGAGGATTTTTAAACAAAACAAGTGGTGTGGAGTAGAACATGTGCTGTGCCCTGCTGTGACAGTAAGAAGGATTCTCGTTTCTACACATGCAATACAAAAAAATGGCTGTGGGTGTGGGAAGTGTGTCACTCATTGCACATCCTCCTCCTCAACTTTGCCTTGCTCAACCCACCCTCCCCCTCCCACACGCACACACACACACACACACACAAATTGTGTGTTTGAAAAGTAAAAATATGCAGTATGCAAATGCACACACTGCTGGCACTGTTGGTTGTGCTTTACCACCCTACATGGGCCCTACAGTGCACAGAAGCTAACGTGCCATCAGAATAGAGGAAGCACAGACCGTTTTAAGAACATCCTTCTCTATGGAGGTTGCAGTTTGGAACAAGTGGGTATCTGCCCACATTCCAGAACCCACTTGGTGAGAAAATCTAAATTCTCTGACCGAGGCACAGTTTGGGAACTAGGCTACCGTTCTAGTTATTGTGTACGTCTGCTCTCAGTCTAATATTGGCTGCTCCCAAACCATTGTCTTAATTTCACATCATTTCAGAAGTGACTGTTATCTGGAAAGGCATCCTGCTATTCTGCTCTCTGATGTAACTTCCATAGAGAAGGCCTACACAACCAAGAATTACTTTAACATGTTTGTGTTCCTTTTGTGACCCATTCCCCATGCTCTGGGTTTGGTTAATCATCTCAATATTGTCTCCAATATTGGTATTATTGTTCCAAATTACTACACTAATTTGGGCTGTGGTAAAATTCTATAAAACCCTACCTCCCCACACGAACACCCTCCACCTTTATGTCTTCTCTGCAATGGAAATGAGGGATTTACCATAAATGATTATGACCTTGAAACGCCAGACCGTTGCTTTCCTTTGATAGGTTTCACATATCGAGAGATGCTTTTTTGCTCTTTGAAGAGATGGTGAATTTTGGTTCTCACATGCTTCTTTGCAAGCCTGCGAAAACCCACGCACATACACAGGCGTGCGTTTGTGTGGTGCAGCACCATGTCGTCCCACCTTACTTTCCATTCAGAGGAGCCTGCTAAAGAAGCTTGAGTTTCATTTACCACAACCAGAACTCTTTCTTTTCTTTCTCTCTTCTCTTTTTGTATATATACAGTGCCCACCACTATTATTGGCACCCCTGGTAAAGATGAGTAAAAAATGGTTATAAAAAATTCATCGTTTGGTGAATTAGCTTAATCTCACACTGAAAAAATTAGAAAAATCCTACCTTGAAGTAAATTTATTATGAGAAAAAAAATCCCTCATCAAAAAATAATTATTTTTAACAAAACCACGTGTGCCACAATTATTCGCACCCCTGCATTTATAGAATACAGTAATCATTTTAAATATTTGGTCGCATATCATTTGCATGCCATGACTTCCTGATGTCTGTGACCCAACAACATCAAAATACTCTTGATAACTTATTTTCTGGTACTCTTACAAGCGATACTATAACCTCTTTGCATTTGAATAGATTTTTAAGCGAATTGGGGGGGTGGGACAAGATTTAGCTGTAAATTACACTGGAATAGTATGGAGCACATGGTTGGCTAAATGGCTCTAAGTCATCAAGGGTCTGACATATCAAACAAGCCTTAAACCATCACTCTGCTGCCAGAAATACAGTAAATATGGATGGATAACTTGAAGGGTTTCTTCTCCTGACTTATTTTTCCATAGGAAAATTCAATAGGTTCAATAGGAAAATTTGTCAGGAGAAACAACCCTTAAAGTGATCCATCCATATCTACTGCATATCTGGCAGCAGAGTGATGGTTTGAGACTTGTTTGATACATAGCATAGTTTATACAAAAAAGAGATTTAAAAACCAATATTAGAACATGTCTATCATTAATTCAATACGCAAAAAAATATAAAAAGGAGGAGGTATCAAACGAGCCTCAAACCATCACTCTGCTGCCAGATATGTTTCTCCTGACAAATTTGCCTATTGACTTCTATGGAAAAAAAAGTCAGGAGAAGAAACCTTTCAAGTTATCCATCCATATCTACTGTATTTATGGCAGCAGAGTGATGGTTTAAGGCTTGTTTGATACGTCAGAGCCATGATGACTTAGCCAACCATGTGTTCCATACTGTTCCAGTGTAATTTATAGCTAAATCTAGTCCCACCCCACAATTTTCATAGAGATTCATTCAAATGCAGAGAGGTTATAGAATCGCTTGTAGAAGTACCAGAAAATAAGATATCAAGAGTCTTTTGATATTGTTGGGTCACAGACATCAGGAAGTCATAGCATGCAAAGGATATGCAACCAAATATTAAACATTATTTCTTTATTCTACATTATGTTAAACTGTCCAATATTTTTTGATGCTGTAAATTTTGGTGGGGCACCAACATTTTGAGCCTTTTAAAACTCATGTCCTGCATTTCTACATAACCTCACACAGGGCATTTTCTAAAATAAAATGTTTTATTTCTGAAAATTTTGGAGAATATAATTTTTTTCAAAGCCCTCGGCAAGATTTGAGATGCTTTCATATAAAGCTAAAGCCATGGTAGGCTAATCAGTACATTAGTGGATAAAATAACTTTATTACATTTTAAACCCACCTTCACCTCTAACCCTTATCCCACCACCATCTTATAGGAGGACAACTTTATTTATGCCCAATAATACCAAATCATTATCTAATCTTAACAATATTAAAGATGTTCCTTCAACATTTCAGTCTCTTTGTGCTTTTTTCTATTCACATGCTACTGCTATTTTCAAGATACTGTAATTGGCTCATAATTTTCAGTTGTATTTTAGCCCTTTTTTTTTTGTTTCAACGTGTAACCTTTCTTTTTTTTGAGTTATGTACTCACAATCTGTTCATTTTACACATTCCTACTCAAATTTTTCAGATTTGGTGTGTTAATGATACTATGTCCAATGTGTACAATGATGGGTTTTATGAGTTGTTGCTTTAAATTATATCTGATTAAGGTGGTTTGATATGGAATGGTTTTAGCAGGTTTGAGTTTTATCAAATTGTGTATGTCCTGTTTCTTTCTCTCATAGTTCAAACGTGTGTTATTGACATCACTGTGTGTGTGTGTGTGTGGGAGGCGGCAGTGCATAGCAGTTGTGGGACGATTCTGGGGGAAACACAGGGGGCAGCGGGTTTAATAGGTACTGTATAGGTGTGTGATGTCTTGTAGATGATCGTCATTGTTGTGCTGTTTTTGTTTTTCTCCATTTTGTTCCAGTAATGGAATAAAATGAAAAGAAACTTCTCATAAAAAAGTGATGTGGCAGCACTCATTTCTTCCATTTCCCCATAGTGCAGGGGTGCACAACAAGGGCTGATCCGTGTCAGGATTTTGTGCCAACTTCTGCTCTTAATTATTTAATTATCCCAATCATATCTTGATCTGACATTTGTATAAGCACCAGCTACAGCTGCAGGCTGCAAGTGTATCAGAAAGATTTTACTGTGCTCAAGCACAGGCGTGAACCAGTATAGTTTATAGAGCTGTCAGAAAACTAAAACTAAGGTAATTGGTTGGAATAAAAACCAGCATGCAGTTATGCACCCCTACCATAGAGGACCACATGTGATAGTCAAGTAACTGAGCACACATCCATTTAAAAAAGATTTTTAAAATGTTTAATGTACCATACTTTATGAAGCCCTAAATAGGACTGAATCAGTTTGAATTGCAAAATTGTAAAAAAGTAAAACCACACACATGAACATTCAACTTCTGGTCCCTTGCAATTTGCATTGGTTCACCATTTCACAGTGGCCTGCCAAAAGATAACAGAGAGAAAGTCTATCAAGTGTTGCAAAAATAAATTGGTGGTGCACATTTTGTTCACCTGAACAAGAAATGCAGACTTTGTTATGTCCGGTTTTGTTTTTCCGTAGCCTCCACTGTTCTATTGAGCCCCTACAGGTTCACAGGGTTTTTCTTAATTGGATTTACTGGGCTGTGTTAGATCCTCATATTCCATGAGAGTGCCTGTGGAGAACAGTATGTAGCATAAACCTTAAATATGCACCATCCTTCTCATTGATGAGATACCTAACTCAATATATGTCAGACCATCAAGTGAACTAGGTATCTCATCAATGAGAATGCCAAAATATTTTGTGGCCATCTTACAACCTAACACAAATATTTGGTTAATTTTTGAAAAGTGAAAACTATAGTAAAATCACAGCGATGCCAGCTGGATGTGGCATGTGAATCCCATGATTGTGAAGGGTCTATTTTATTGAAAGAGATTAGCTGGTGATCCCATGTTGTTGGTACTGTAGGCCTGTGGTCTCTGCCCTATGAGTGGACCGTATGTACAAAGGAAGAGTACGTAAGTTTCTCCTCCAAAACTGCACACCGCTCCCCTTGTCCCCACCCACTTTGTTTTACATAAAAAATAACAACTTCCTTTTTTTTGGGTGATATCAGCCAACAAAGTTAACAAATGTCTAGTGGCTGCCAGCAGTAATGCTGAAGCAGCAGGCGAGCTATGCCCAGGGCTACTCTATGCTCATCGATAGGCCTTGCTAATGTGTGACAGAGGAGGGTATTACCCTGCACAGTACTGGACAAGAGTGGACCTGCTATGCATCTTCAGCTTATTATAGTTCCAACTATGTTGTAAGAGGTTTCTTAGTTCTACATATTTTAATATCCTGATTATAGTTCTAAAAAAGACAAATTAAATAATATAGGCATGTCTATGATAATTAAACTTTTAAATTGGCTTTGGAAACTGCTTGGTTCCTTACCACTACTTCAGGTAAATGCAGCAATTTCAGGTTTCTGTGAGAACAGTGACTTTTACAACATAGTTTGAAACTGAACAGTGCAAAATTATTAATTATAAAAAATATATATATAACATTGTAAACAACAGTATGACCCTTTCAACAAAACATTTGCAATAGTTTTGAAATGTGCAACTCATGAATGTTTTTTCCATTGATACAATAGAGAAAAGACATGGGAGAGAACATTAACAAAAATGTCTTCAATAATTTAGAGGCCTATTAATCCTTAGTTTCAAGTGCATTGCTCGTTTGTTTACACTATATTAAATAACCTAAAATATCTTGTAAATCCATATATACAACTTTGGATAACCAGGCTTTGCATTCACATTTCAGCTTACCTATCAGTTCACAGTAGTCTATTCTGGACGGCCATCACCATCTCCTGCCCCAGTGTTCTAGGTCCTCCACCCCTGTGCCCTCAGTAGATGTTGAGATCCTTTGTGTCCCTCAGAAGTTTTGAGGCATGGCATAATACCTATCCCTTATACCCATTGTGCCTAGTCTCCCAACCATAGATAGCGAGGTCATACCATCTCCATCAAAATGTGGGGGGTGGTATCAAGCCTCTTCCAAATACGAAGAGGCTGGGGGTCGGTGACCTCAGTTTGCAGTCTCAGACTCCCCCAGGTTCGTTGAATTCTCCTCTGTCATGCAGGAGATCCTGCGGTGCAGCTGCAAGCCCTCAGAGACCTCTTGTCTGGAGAGCCGCCTCTTGAACTCGTCCGTGGTGAAGTAATACATGACGGGGTCCAGGCAGGAGTTGAGGCTGGCCAGGCACAGAGTGACGGGGTGGCAGCGGAGGATGAAGTTGTGGAAGGTGCAGCTGGCAATCGCTTTGTACTTGACCAGGAAGTCCAGGGGGAAGGTGATGTGGTAGGGGGCGAAGCACAGGAGGAAAACCCCGGCGCAGCTCAGCACCATCTTTAGGGCCTTGCGCTTCTCACCGCTGTCCTGCAGCACGCCCGTCTTCTGCTTCAGGCTGGCCGCCGTCCGCCAGGAGCAGGTGAGCACCAGGGTCAGCGGGACCACGAAGCCCAGCAGCTCGGCCAGGCTGACGAGGGTCACCCCGGCCCCGACGCTCACCTGCGTCATGGGCAACTCGGAAAAGCAGACCGTCTCGCTGGCGCCGTGCCTCAGCAGGGTAAAGGGCAGGCAGGCGAGGCACACCGCCAGCCAGCCCGCCACGCACAGCCCGCGGTCCAGGCGGCGCTCGGACAACGTGTAGCGCAGCGGGTAGATGATGAGCATGCAGCGGCGCGCGCTGATGCAGGCCAGGAAGTAGATGCTGGCGTACATGTTGACATATTTCAGGTAGAAGCAGAACATACACAGGAAGTTGCCGAAGGGCCAGGAGTAGTTCAGGTAGTAGTAGATCCTGAGGGGCAGCGAGAGCACCTGGAGCAGGTCGGCCAAGGCCAGGTTGATCATGAAGATGACGGCCTTCTTGGTCTCCTTCACGTAGGCGCGGAACACCCAGAGGGCCAGCACGTTGCCGATGAGGCCCGGCACCAGAATCATCGTGTAGAAGATGGCGTAGATGAAGTGCTGGTACTCGCGCAGCTCGTTCCCGTCTCCGCACGACACGTTAGAGCGGTTCATTTTCCACCGCGCCGCCCCAGGGGCCGAGAGCCGCGTTCCCCCTCTCTCGGCAATGAGGGCCGCTGTTGGTGCGTTGTCCTGTTACCCGGGAGATGTCCTTTCAAAAGCGCTGTCTCTGAGCAGACCCTGTGACATCACTCAGAGCGGGAAACCCGTCTGCTTCCAGTGGCCGCCTGTAAGCCTCCGTGTTGCCTTTTGTGCGTCCAGGCTAGCGTTCATGATTTCCAGTCTTTTCACAAACAGGGAGGCTCAGAGTCTGGCAGCCCGGTAACGATCGGTGTCCTGTATCTGTGTGTAGAATCCTGGAAAGGCAGAATAAAAAGTGTCTATTAGTGTCAGTCAGACCACAACAGGAAGGCAAGTCATTGGAGGATCCTGCATTTATGGCATTATAATCACATTTGTTTTTCTCCAGTCTGGAAGTGCTCTAGAAAGAGCACCAGATACCATATGCAAAGCAGCCTTTGTTGGCCACAGAAATGAAAAGCCTCATGCTAGTGTTACATAGTTTTGACATTTTCTGCCCAGAGTGAAAAATCCAGAGTAAAAAATCTAATTTTGCATTAATTAAACTGAATGCATGCACATGTATTTATCAATGAATGAGACTGATCAAGTTTTTTAATCTTTCATTTTGCTTAATTGATTCATTCATTAATTAGAACTGATTGCCATGGGCAGGATTGACACCCCTACACAACCTGAAACAGGATCCCGGCTCAGGATAAAAGATAAAAACATGGTTAAACATGGTAGCATAAACGCATTCGAAAGTGCTATTTACACTAGATGTTAAGTTGATTAGCTGCTGTGTAGAGTTTCTATGTTTCTACTCTCTGGTGAGTCCTGGGGCCTCATTTATAAAAACGTACACGGACATCATCTTTAACTTTCACATTAGCACATTTATTTAAGTGGACGTAAGCATTATTTATTAAATTGGCTGCGCTTGTTTAAAATAGCGTACGTCTGTCATACTTACGTACGTACGTACATCTAGATAAATCTCAAATTAACTTAAAATTGAATGCACTTGAATGAGTTTTGTAATTGAGCCCTGTTGCTGACTGGTCACATACAGTACATTTAATAGAAAGTTTAATTTTCACCACCAATAAGCATTCACGTGCGGCTCTCAAGCCTGCAATACTTCGGCATAACCAGCAGGTAATGTGCGTACATCAAGTGAGGACCTGACGTGGAGCTACGACCATTTCCACCGTCAAATAGAGTCACGTTGAAATTTTATAAATCGCTACTTTATCGTGATTTTTAACAAGATTAAAATTTGATCTAAAGTACTTTTTTTATATAAATGAGGCCCCTGGTGTTTCGCTAGAGATTGACAGAGAAAGCTATCATACCCATCTCCACACCAGGCAACCGCCTCACTGCTATCGACAGGAAGCAAACCTATGCTGAAATCACCAAATCTGAACTCACAACCAACGGCATGAGACATAGTCAAAGCAATCTGCTTTTGGTGGCAAAGCATAACAACAATAATCATTTTGTAAGATTGGTGAAGCCTTATCACCTTACTAAAGTAGAAGAAGATTGTACATTTCCGCAGAAATGGCCTCTGCTTTTGCATTTGGAAATAGTTGTCATGTCATGCTGTCGCGCAAGTATTTCAGCAGTCGTTGCTCCACCACCTGAGAGCTCTTTTTTTCTCTGTGACCTCAGCCCACACAGCCCTCTCGTTCTCTGTGAACTCAGCCCACCTCTTTGAAGAGACAATCGCCCCCCCACACACACAAACGCACACACACTCTCTCTGTCTCTCTTTCTCTTGCCCTCTCTCCTGCCACAGGTGGATGACACCCTGCCTTGGCTGCCTTCTCAAAAAGGTCACTATAGAGTTAGTCTATCATTTTAAAAAAAGTATTTTGTAATTGCACCTGGAGATTGACACAGACAAAAGTAGACAGTAAGTATGGAAACAGTGTAGTATAATGGTTAAGGAACTGCACTTGTAACCCAAAGGTTGCAGGTTTGATTCCCAGGTAGGACACTGCCGTTGTACCCTTGAGCACGGTACTTAACCTGAATTGCTTCAGTATATATCCACCGGAATGGATAAATGTAATAAGAAGTTGTGTAAGTCGCTCTGGATATGAACGTCTGCTAAATGCCTGTAATGTAATGGAAACAACTGCTTCAAAAAACCCAAGCTTGTGCAGTATCTCTGTGCCGATGTGAATACTTGCTTATCCCTTAGTTTTAATTGTGATGTTTATGGGAAATGTCATAATCATATAAAGTAGTGAAGTGGGGGTAGATTTCATTTCTATGGAATTGTGAAATGTGATATGATTAATTAATGCACACTTGATTTCAGACAGAGCTGTTGTAATAAACATGTGCCATCAGCAGGCAATCTGTTGATGGGGCCGCATTCTAAACAAGGGCTCCCCAGACCTTTAATTTCTAAACCATATGTCCTTTATCCAACACCATGCATTGGCTATTTGACCCACTAGCATGTCTAAGTTGACGCCATTATATCTGGGATCTGTTTAAGGCATGTCAATATAATACTGTATATTTTGTTACTACAGTGATCACAGTGTTACTAATTTGTGAACCAGAAAAGGTTTTTTTTAAGTCTAAAATATATAGTTTATAAAATTTTGCAATGTAAACAGAATGTTCCTCAGGGGGAATTTTTGTTGTTTTCCAATTCGCCAAGGGCCTTCCCCTGGACTGCGGAGGTCATCAGACCCCCTTTTGAAACAAACATTTTTAAAGCTGGAGGCAACTGGCTTTTGGTGCATTGAAGAGATATTTGACTAAATCTGCATGTGTAATCCGTATATATTCTGTTAGCAAGCATTTTATTATTTAAGATACGCTTCTTGGCTGCCGTGGTAATGTTTTAGTGGTTTTCTTGTCATCAATGCACATTTTATGCCTGATTTGAATGTTTTTTAATATATATTCAATAAAAGAGATACTGTACATAAATAAAATGAAGGATGAAAGGGCACTAAATTACTTTAAAAATGTAAACGTTGTTACTGTTTGTTTTCCCATCTGTGGTAATGTCTATAAGTGTTGCACAGTCAGGTTTCATTCATTACTTACAATACATAGAAATATGTTAACAAAACAAAGTCTCCAGAAATACTATGAAATTGGAAAATTGTTACTTTGTGAATAAATATATAGTTTTTTAAATATATTTGTCATACATTTATTTATTCATTCACTATTTTATCTATTCAGCATTTTTTTAAATATTGTGTTATGCTTACTTAACAACAAGCCAAATAAACAGTACATGGCTACAATTATTATATTCTAAACTCCTATAAAAGTAACATTGACCTCATATAGAGAGAGCACATGAATTGGGCTATCACATAAATTACATGGCAAATCTTTCATATTTAATATGTTGAGACAATATTCAGAGATTTATGAAATTTTAATTTATACCAATTTTTGTCAAAATTAAATATGCCTTTATCATATTAATTATCATATGAATAAAGGCAGTAATATATGGTATATAAATGAGATAATACATTGTCAAAAAATGCAATATTTAAATACTACTCAACTCATTATTATAAAATATTGTTTAATCGTACTCATTTTCACATGAAAATTATTTCATAATATTTTATAATAATGCATTATTTAATAATTTCACAATTATAATTGATTATTCATTTCATAAAGTTGTATTTGTTCATTAAATTTTCACAAAAAAATTGAGTTCCATAGAGATTGGATGTGAAATCTTTATCCTGGTACACATATGGCATTTGCAATATTGGTTATACTTCATGTTCTTTTGCAGTACGTGTCAGTCATACAGTTATCACATGATGAGTCTACTGCTAGAGTAATATGGGGAAATGCCTGCACCTGAAACCAAAGAAAGTCATTATTGCCTAACCATCAGTCCCAGTGAGCTGTCACATCACTGACACCCACTTATACAGCAGTTATGTAGTGTTAACCCCATATTCCCATTGAAAGATGCTAGTTAACCTCCATATTCTGATAACAAGCTGCCCGTGGATACCCTTAACAATGTGCTATTTTACCCCCAACTGGCCCAATGACTGAAGTAAAGTCACATTTGCAGTGATTGTGACAGAGTAACACGCTTTGGAACGCAGTAGCTTGCTCTGCATCAGCGTAGTTCAGAATTGCAGCTAGTAGCAATCCATGCAGTAGCAGAACACAGGACTCCCCATATGCTGAACGGACTCCTTCTACACTATTTTAAACAAACATAAAATAGTTCAACCAAATGTCCGGTTAAACCAAATTATGATATGGGTTGCACGGATTGACTTTCCTAATCCTAGTGTAAACAAATTTAACAGTGAATTTCAGTCAGCGCAGTTGTACTCCGAGGATCGGGGTTCGCGCCCCGGTCCTGCCATAGCCGAGCGTGGCCGGTGCCCTGTGGAAGCGGCAATTGGCGGTCGCTTCCGGGTGGTGGGAGGGGCTCGGAGAGAATCGCTGCGCACGGACGACCCAAGAGGAGGTGGGGTCACGGTCAGGAGCTCGAGGAGCCGCGCCCTCTAGAGGACGTGGCGCCCTCCTTCCAACTACTAGTACCGGTTGACGGGGTTGTGTAGCGGTGGTTCTCAAGCGGTTGCTACATGGGGGGGAATTGAATTAGAATAGGGGTTCAATTGGCTACCAAATTGGGAGAAAAAGGGAAAAATCAGAAACAAAATTCCTCGCCATATTGCAGTAGCTACGTATATGCTCACAAAATTATAGTGGAGTTTTTCATTCATTGTCCAATTCATTCCCTGTTTATTCTATGTAAGTGACCTTAATATTACTCACTATAATATCAGGGATTAGTCACTGAGGTGAACTGAACAATATCTATCATTTTTTTACAGTTCAGAGTTACTGTGCTATGATCTAATGAAACAGTGATTCATTTTAATTTTGTTTGAATGTTTGCAAAAATCTAGCTTTTTCAGATGTTACTAGTTTACAAGAAACACAGGTGGCGGTGTGGTGTGTGCAGAAAGTGCTCAACTGTATCGGTAAACACAGCCTTTTACCTAAACAAAGCACAACGGTTAGTCTTGGGCCCTGCCTGAGCACACGGGCTTTCAGAAATACATCTCTTTCAAATGAAAACCATGTAAATGTGCTGCTAATAATTATTCTTCTGCTTTTCAGACCCACAAAAACATGGCTCAATGACAGCATAAGATATGAAAATGGTATTTTAAATGAAGAGGGAGTTTGTCCCATGACCTGTTTGTTCGAAGATACTGCTCTTCTGCATCACTTATAGCTCCACCCATGCTGACTTTGGAAGAACAATACTCCCTTAAAATAATTTCTCTCATGTAACAAGTGCATGCAATTCATATCATCCTCCCTTCCCTTCAGTGACTGGGCAGTTTTAGCTAATGCTGGATTTCAACACAGGCCTTGCTTTGACAGTTTTTTTTATTAAAATTTTATTTTTGCAATAGTAGTAGTGCCCTCTATAAGAATGGACCTACATGCTTAGTGATCGGATAGCGAAGCTTCATAAATCCACAGTGGGCGGGGCCACAACGTGCTGCCTATCACTGACTAGTACGAACCAAAGGTCTGCACACATCTGCAAAAAAATGTATGATTGGCTGACAGTCATTGATACTTTAGCTCCGGATTCATGAAGCCTCACCATTCCATCACCTGCCATTCCAGATGAAAGGCCGACTGTTTCATTACAGCCTGTAAATGATTGCAGAGGAATATGAAAATATGGGAACACTTACTGTGTATAATGCAGATATCAAGCAATAATAGATTCTCAGGCTTGTATTTCCTCACCTCCTCATACAAGGATCTTCTGTGTCTGAACCGATTTGGCCGAGAAGACATACACAATGTAGCCTCAATGCAAGGTCACTTAATAGGCCGTTGGGCCGTTTTCATTTCCTTATTAAACTGGCTGCTTTCTCCCCAGACTGAAAATTGCGATCTGATCTGGCAGTTGTTTGTCTGTTACGCCTTGCTCAGACTTCCTGGAATATGTTTTGCCACTCAGCGTTGCCTGTAACTTGCGAAACATCAGCAAGCTGAGCTGCCTTAGTCACTGACGCTCCCATCAAAAGTGACCCAACAATCAACCCTCTTTAAAAGTAAAGAATGTTAAAAAAATGTTCGTTCTATTATTCTTATTTTTATTCTTAAGAAAAGATCCTCCGGAAAAACCAATGCGGGATTTGTGAAACGCGCAGACCATTTTTGGGCATATCCCGAGTGTATCAGACGAAGATAACCCTAACCCTCCCAGTGCTGCTCATGGCTGTGCTGCTCTAACCCTCCCAGTGCTGCTCACTGCTGCTCTAACCCTCCCAGTGCTGCTCACTGCTGCCCTAACCCTCCCAGTGCTGCTCACTGCTGCTCTAACCCTCCCAGTGCTGCTCACTGCTGCTCTAACCCTCCCAGTGCTGCACACTGCTACCCTAACCCTCCCAGTGCTGCACACTGCTACCCTAACCCTCCCTGTGCTGCTCACTGCTGCTCTAACCCTCCCAGTGCTGCTCACTGCTGCTCTAACCCTCCCAGTGCTGCTCACTGCTGCTCTAACCCTCCCAGTGCTGCTCACTGCTGCTCTAACCCTCCCAGTGCTGCTCACTGCTGCTCTAACCCTCCCAGTGCTGCTCACTGCTGCTCTAACCCTCCCAGTGCTGCTCACTGCTGCTCTAACCCTCCCAGTGCTGCTCACTGCTGCTCTAACCCTCCCAGTGCTGCTCACTGCTGCTCTAACCCTCCCTGTGCTGCTCACTGCTGCCCTAACCCTAACCCTCCCAGTGCTGCTCATGGCTGTGCTGCTCTAACCCAGTGAGCAGCACAGGGAGGGTTAGAGACGCCCGTGCTCCAGACTAGTACCTAAAGCAGATCCATTCATTAAATATGCGATTCTGTTGTCCTGACAGAACTTTGTTTAATGAATGTCTGAGCCATTGCTGCATTTTCGTGTTTTATTCTCTACCTTCACGTTATCTGAGACCTCGTTTTCTTTGTATGTTTGAAAAAGGATGAGATTTTCAACATTAGTTGTTTGAAAAACACAGCAGCAAATTATTTTTAGATCGTGAGCATAAATTAAGATTGTGTCAAAAAATTTAATGTGTCAATTGTGTAGAGCTCAGGACACCAATGCAAGAAATATGAGACATTTTCATATCTTGGCCAGTCTGATGATAATAAGGAGGGTAACATCACAGTGCACATCATAGCTATGCCGGCTTGTGTTGTAATAGTACAAGAGGTACAAGACAGGGTTTTCATTTACTGACCACAGTGGAGAGCTGAGAGTTGAGAAACTAGAGGTACTCAACAGCTCATGGTCCAGAAAGAATCCCGAGTGTGTCAATGGTGACCATGGTTGTGAGTCCAGCGGCCGCAGGGTATTAGCCATAGGGTCACACAAGGAGGGAGCGTATTGACCGACAGGGTATTGTTCCTGCTTCTTGCCCATTGCATGCTGGGATAGGCTCCCAGGGATTGGGTTATATAATGGATGGATGGATGGATGGTATTGTTCACTTCATCATGCAGTAGCATCCCCTCTTTTCAGTCAGGTGCACCTTTGCAGCTGCATAGGCCTCTGGTGTAATCGCTGTGTGGCTCAGCTGGCAGAATGCAGAGTGAAAAAAAGCATTTTGGAGGACATTGCAGCAATGGGCATGAGCCATTTCTGAAAGGTACTCTCACTGGAACCATCAAAAAAGAAAAATTAGATCAAATAGTCTGAGTTTAAAGGCAGACTAAAGCCAGAAACATTTGTTTCGCACTTTTACTTTTTTTGTATCATCATTTTTGTCTTAAGCACCAACCAGTTACTTTTGACTCATTGACTAGGTGCTGACGCTCACCAGGTGCTGACTTGCTTCTTTATGGGCAGACGATTCCAGTGGGTATTATTTTTCACGAGAGCTTTACAGCAGCAGCATGCAGCTCACAGAGGAGACATATGGTTGTCACCATATTTTCCAAATGCAGCCATAAATTATACATTTATTAGTTTTATTTGTTGTATCTAAAAGCCATTGAATTGGGTTCATGGTTTAATGACTGACCTTGCAAAATAATCTCTTGCCCTTATCTCTTTTTCAGTGATACAGCAAATATTTTGGGGGGTTATATGTCCATTTTATGCTCACTTTATATTTGACACTGAGATACTGATTGACTGTTTTTCACACATTTTTTATACATTGACATTTTTACAATGTTCATTCATTGCTTTTATTTTGTTGTTCTGTGATAAATAATTGATATTGAAAAATGTATTTTAGTCTTGGGGTTAGCTCACCAAGGATGGGTTGACAGAATGTTGACTGTACTGACTGTGCCAGTCAAATAGTCACAATATATAGAGAGCAGTGGAAATGCATTGGGTGTGTATATTCTTCACCAGTCTTTAAATAGAAAAACTAAAAAAATAGGAAGCTAGAAGATGACACGAATACAGGATGTGCAAAGGTATCAGCAGTCAACAAGCTTTTCAAGATAATTTCGGTTAAATTAGCGACAGCACCTAAAGTACAGAAGAGCACAGTGATTGAGAGAGCCATTTTGATTGGTTCTGTCTGGACAATAGCATCACATTCTCTGTGATCTTGTGTGGAGGTCCAACAGCTGCCACAGTTCCATGCTAGCCACGTGTTTACAGAGCAGACACCATGTAAACCACTCCCTCTGTACCAGGCCAGTATACTGTACCATTCCAAAATCTGTGTCTGACTCATGGGATACCTCATACCACCTGGACCTCCTCTCACCCACCAGGGGGACTTCCTAATTCTGACATGCTCTGACTATCTCAGCTAATAACTCTTCTGTGACAATCGCTAGTTAGCAATGTAATGAGTTTCCATTTTGAAAAGCTCCAGACTCCATATCCCATCAGCACCTTTATGAAACCCTCTATAGGGCTTTACTAATTGCATGTACTGGTGGTATGTATATACTGGTGTATGTGTGTTGCTCATTTAAAGCAAGCACTTAGAGTTCTCTTAATTCAATGCCCCTGATTCACTTGTGTTTCTCATTGTACACGTACGTTGCATACCAGTGGTGCAAAAAAAGCCTTCCAGCACAATTGTTCCCCTGGAGCAATTGCATTATAATATCTACAATATTCTCATTGCGTTTGCATACAACAGGTACAATTGTAACAAGTACAATTTAGGATTGGTCTATGGGTTGGTCTAAAAGGCTATTGATCAGTTCCTGCCTAATGTGATAGACAGCATCTCACAACACTACAATTGTATCTAGCCAAAAAAAGTTCCATGGTGACTGGTTTAGAAGGCATCACTAATGAATGAGGAATAAGTAATTTATACGAATCAAAAAACGCTTGTTGATGTGAAAGGCATATGAACATGTATTTACTTCTTGTTATAGCTGATTTAGTTTTGTTTGGTCCTCAAGGACTGGAATGGCCCCTTCTATTGATTGGTCAGGAGGACCCTCTGTTGCTCAGAGCACTAGTGAGGTTCAGTAGGCATGTTGGTGTGATGTGAATAAACCGTACTCTTGTTTCACTCCCCGCTGAATACAGGCTGATGATTGGGTAACAAAGAGGTCAGAGGTCAGTGCAGTACATGGGGAGGTGAACTCAGGACTCAGGACTGAGGAGGCCAGTCTATCTGAGTAGTCTGATAATGAATGTGGCCTTGGGGGATTATGGGATGGCGTCCCATCTCATAGCCTTCTCTCCTCCCTTGGAGGAAAGTGGAGGGCGGATGTGGAGAAAGTTGGCCCGGGACCCCAGCTAATGGGCCTGTGCTCTGTTTGTTTGTCCCTCTCAGCGAAGGGTCACAAAAAATGCATTTGAAATTCCAAAATATTTGGAAAGGTTCGAAACCCTTTGGCCTCTTTCTCAAGATTTTTCAAGTGACTTTCTTAGCCCCACAGTCATTCACCTCTCACCCTGCGTGCTCTCACAGAGCTGCTCGCTCAAGTGAGCACAATACTGGTGTTTTCTGGGAAATCCCTCCAGTTAGCTGTTTCTTATCAGCACGCGACTTCGCCCACCACCTAAACTGGTGCATACTAACTTTTGATTCATTATGTACTTATTCTTTTCCTTGTCGCTTCACTGGTTTGGAACATGAAAGCGTGTTGTTTGGTTCGGATTGCTCTCCAGTCACATATTTGTTCTCATCTCTGTTCCGTCATGTGAGGGCTGTTTAAATTAAGGCGCAGATGGAAAAGATGAGTGCACTGAGTCATCTCGCCATGCTTTGCCTTAAGTTCGGCAAGAAAAAAGCCATGTTTCATTTCAACTTTCAGTGAAAGAAGCAGAAAACGAGTGAGCTTTGTTTGTTCGGGGAACGGTACCTGTCAAATTTCCAGAGAAGCCAGATGTATATTAACATACACGACACCTTTAAAAAAAGCCTTGTGATTTGTCCCGCCACTGTCCCATTATCCTGTAACCTGCTGTAATCCGCTATTAAAAGGCTGATGGAGGCACGTCTGGAGCCACACGTGAGTGCTATGGGTCTCGAAAAGAGCCGCTCCCCAGGTACCACGTGTGGGCCCCTCCTGTACACAGCCCTGGTCTACAACCCCACAGACCCCTTAATACCCCCCGCCCTTCCCCACAGGCTCTCCACTCCACAGCAGAACTCAAATATTTTACATTCTTCAGTTTGTTGGTGGAAAATCAGACCGCAGAAGAGGCATGACTGCACAGAAAAACTATTTTGACCGTCTCCACTGATAACCCCCACCCCACCCCACCCCACATGCACATACATGCGTTCCCTCTCTCACACACACATACACACAGACACACAAACACAAACACGCACACACACACACACACACACACACTGCAGATACAGAGAAGGCAGGAGTGTTTAAGGTAGTGCTCTTACCTCCAGACTGGATCGTAGGCAGTTCTGTGTTCCTGCTGTTTGTATCTCGAGGGAAAGCCGCAATAAATACAGACATCAGATCATCCAGCACACATGGTCCTCCAGCCAGAAGTGAGTGTGATAGGGTTAGTGTGGGACTCTCTCTCTCTCTCTCTCTCTCTCTCTCTCTCTCTGTCTCTCCCCCTCACTGTCTCTCTTTCTCTCTCTTTCTCTCTCTCTCTCTCGCTCTTTCTCTCTAACTCTCGTACTTGCCTGACCTTTCTCTCCCTCTGTGTTGTATGTTATCTCTCTCTCACACTTTCTATCAGTCTCAGTCTGTTTCTAAAACGGAGCCGTTTATCACCTCATAGCACTTCCTGTACTTTTCTGGGGATGTGGGTAGAAACATGTGACTGTTTCAGACTTTAATATTTCAGTTCTGTTATTTGAAAACAATGTTCTAATACAGATCATGCACACTGCAATTGGTTTCTCTCGCTCGCTCTCTCGCTTTCTTTTTTTTCTCTCTCTCTTTCTCTCTTTCTTTCTCTCTCTCTTTTTGGGAGGGGGGATGTTTATTGCACAGATATTTGTTGTTGAAATAGATAAACTACACAGATAGAAGGTCAGATAGGTAGTTCTGTATTGTTTTTTCTTTGTTTGTAGTGCTGTGAATGTCCCAACCCAAGCCACAATCTTATTAAATGGAAATTGTGAATTTGATCGTGATCATAAAGAGCTGAATATTTACTGCCTGGTGTTACCTTTCGCTACAAAAGGCAGGGTTTTCCTTGTGAAAATGACCTCATCAAAATTACAATATTAAACCATCAGGATGACGCAGCACTAAAGTTGAACGCGAGGGGGAAGTGTTGCCCTGCCAAACTGTTGCACATGTAGAACGCAAAATGACTTAATGCACTAATTTTTGGTTGAGCACGAAAGTGAAGAGTGCCAACAGTTATTACCTGTATTACAGTATAAATAGCGTTTTTACTGGAGACCAGTCTGTGTGACATACATATTCATATTAATATGTCTTATGAATACATAAGCCCTTACCAGTCCTAAAAGGGCTGAGACAGTGGATGTTCAAATGAGCCTCTTCACAGAGCATCATCCACCATGCAGGAACAAGTCTGTGGTTTATTCTACCTGACTTTTTTTTTTGTAATGGCCTTCAGTGTCTGTTTTGCCTTATCCTTAATTTTTCCTGACGATATTAGATTGTTCGGAACTACTGACGAGGAATTTCTTCTCCTTTGTGACGGGTATTTTCAAGGTCCTGAAAGTCCCTTTAAGGCATGTCCCCTTGTTACAGCTGGTTTTGTTGCATCACCAGTCATGCATTAGAGAGGACTTCTCTTTTCAGCTGTTTTGATAAACTAATTTCAATGAGGTGGTTGTCTTATACAGGTAACATTATCCCCCATGGTTCCCAACTCATGCTATTTCTCAATGGTGTTTTAGTCAGCAGCTACTTTACTTACATGTATAGATGAATGTGTCACTGTTTCAGTTACACATCTTTAAGGTGATAGTAATTTTTTATAAAAAATGCTGAAAAATATTTCAGTCATTCAGTTGTTAAAGGCAATATAAATGAGCTAAACAGGTTTTTTTTAACCTGGCAGCTGAATGATCAGATCTCAAACAGTGTTATTCACTTTATTTGTTTGCTGAAATAGGCTTCAATATTGTTTGCATCCGATCGTGGATGAACTAGCAAAATACACAAGCCATTGGATTGTGTTTGTCTGTGTGAACTACAGCATTGCAGAGGTAGTAGTGTTCTGGTTTTATTGGGAGTCAACGGAATTTTTTCTGATGTTGTCACAAGTGAGTCATTTTACTCACAAGCTAAATAAGTCAGTATTCTTATTGGAATAACTCATTAATAATGAATTTGACATTTGTTTGGGAAGTTACCTTGGAGGATAGAATAAAAAATGTCACATTTTCTTACACGAACTGCAAGGTAGCGAGCTAGCTTTAGAGCTAGATCATTGATGCACATCAAGATCATTGATGCATATTACCTGCGTTCTGCTTGGATATTTATATGAATGTTCATATATTATGATTGTTCGGTCTTGGTGTATGCCCATGAAGTTCCCCTACAGATGATAATCTGACTACAACTTTACATTGACTTTCTTTATGACACATGTATCTTCTTAGCTCTTCCTCCATCTTTGCATGTATGATAAAATAATTTTATGCATGTCCGAATATTTGGATAATAATTTTCAGTGGGTGCAGTGCATTTTTATACAGTCTATGGTGCAGTGGCACTTCAATCAAGTACTGTAACAACGTGGAGCCACTCTGTTGTTACCTGTGCATCATCTTTTTGTATATATATAAATATACAAACCCCAATTTCCCAAAATTTCAAACCCCAATTCCAAAAAATTTGGACAATATGTAAAATGCATATAAAAGCAGAAAGCAGTGATTTGTAATTGTTTTTACATATATTTAAATGAAAACAGTACACAAAAAAAGTTATTTAATGTTTTACCTTATCAACTTTATTGATTTTTGTAAATATATGCTAATTCCGAATTTGATGCCTGCAACACAATCCAAAAAGTTGGGACAAAAAAAAACACTTGTTTGGAAAATTCCACAGGTAAACAGCTGATGCTATCATGGCTGTAAGTCATCAAGGGTCTGCGATATCAAACAAGCCTCAAAATCACTCTGTTGCCAGATATGCAGTAGATGTGGATAGATCACTGCAAGGGTTATTTCTCCTGACTTATTTTTCCATAGAGTTCAATAGGAAAATGAGTCAGGAGAGAAACAACCTTTAAAGTGATCCATCCATATCTACTGCATATCTGGAAGCAGAGTGATGGTTTGTTTGATACGTCAGACCCTTGATACGTCAGGCCCTTAATGACTTGATCTAGTCCCACCCTCCAATTCCCATAGAGATCCATTCAAATAAAGTTATAGTATTGCTTGTAAGAGTAGCAGAAAATAAGATATCAAGAGTCTTTTGATATAATTTTATACCCAGTCATAAGAGTGTTACCTGTTTACCTGTGGAATGTTCCAAACAAGTGTTTTTTCAACTTCCCTTTTTTTTTTTTTTGCCCCTGTCCCAACTTTTTTGGAACGTGTAGCAGGCATCAAATTTAGAATTAATGTATATTTACAAAAATAAAAAATCAATACAGTTGATAAGGTTAAACATGAAATATATTTTTTTGTACTGCTTTCAATTAAATATATGTAAAAGAGAATTTACAAATCACTGCTTTCTACTTTTATGTGCATTTTACATACTTTCCCAACTTTTTTGGAATTGGGATTTGTATATACTGTCAATCATCAGCAAACTTATTTTGAATATCCATTAAAGAATGGCCATGCCAGAGACCTTCAGCTGTTACGTTTGGAAACGGCATACTTTTCATCTAAAGGAACTGTTATAATTTATCACTTCCAAGTTCCACCTATTAAACAGCAGCAACGAAAGTGGAAAACTTCCAGTTTATGTTGAGGGGCTTGCTGTGCAAGGAGTTATCCCATAACTGACCACTAGATGACAAAGCTGTTCCTCATTACAGAGCAAAT